>CM031237.1:376864725-377014725 GCA_018340775.1 Taxus wallichiana var. yunnanensis
TTTAAAAATCATGTATTTTACGGTGTCACATTACTTGCATACTATTGACTTGACTTGATAATTGTTGCACATGTTGTCTTGTACATGTATTATTACTACTATTTATATTATTTCCATTTTTTTCTATTATTTATCTTTTTACGTGCAAATATTTCAACCATATGCAAAACCCCATTTTGTAAGTGCGGGGTCTTCAAGATGTTTACCTCCCGAGAATCCTACACTCTTCTACAACTTCTCAGACATTTAGTATATGGGAAAAAACCTATTGTTTTCATCCATATTAATAACTGCATATTTTACACATGCCTCAAAAGAGGGGGCATTCATCCAAGTATATTTGACATCTTCAATAGACACAGGAACATTTATTGGATAATTTATAGTTGCAAACAAGTTACAGGTCCATAAAAACAACTTCAATCACATAAATATAGAAAAAAATGCACTATTCAAAATTTTATAGACTTGTTAAGAATATGTACGTGGTTATGACATATTCACATGGTATTTCACAAGGGATGTCACTTCAATTTTCTCAAACATTTTGTATTTTCACATACGGTACACGTTTTTGATATAATTTCAAAGTCACATCACTTATTTTGGACTAGTTACAAGCGGCATGAACTAATTCACTCCATAACTAGGGGACTTGTTTTCTATTATAGTTTCATAAAACTTGGGGGAATGGGTATCCTTTCTTCATATAAATTTTAATACATTATAATTTATACTAAATTTCTAGTCAATTATGTGGGACATGATAATACCATGGGGATCTCATTCTAATTTCTACTATGTGTGCTTATTTATAATATTGTGTCTAGATACATTTTTATTCGTGTGCTCCATGGGTTTATGTATTCTATCAAAGAGGAGAACTTATTTTTATAAATTCTCTACTTTCCACTTACATTCGAAGCAAAATATATCTTATTTATTGAATGAATTTAATACATGGTATTCTTTGTTAATTTTTTTCTTCGATTATCAATCTTCTTCTTTATCTCCTTTTCTTCCATATTGGCTATTATAAACCTAACATTCTAATTTATCCTCTACATAAATAAGGAAATAAGCACCCCAAATTCTTCAGCAATCTTTAGATTTCAAATCTCTAAGTGCATGCTAAGAATGAAAACTTCTTCCTCCAAAAAAATATAACTATATTCCTTCCATATTTTGCATGTCTTTCATTTTTAGAAAAATGAAAATTTTAGATATTAAATTTTACCTTTGAGTTAGAGTTATTTTCTTTACTATGGACATTGAATACACTTTTTGTTGCAAGTTTCTTCATGGAGTATGCCACTACAAGTGCAACGAGTCTCATCGAAACAAATTCATAGTGAAGGAAAATTATTTTTACTCACTTTGGTATTTTTGCGTTTAAGTATGTAATTTTCATTTCATACTAGCATGGGGGAAAATGTAGACACTTAAATTTTATAATTTACACTTTGACATTGCTAGTTTTTCAATGCACTACTACTAAACACACCTTTTTATTCTTTCATAGTATGTATCGGTGTTTGTTTTATGGATTTATTAGTCACACACTTACATGTTGATATATTATGAGATTTCATTTAATAAAATATCTAGAAAGTTCTGACTAGTAGGATGCAAACTCGTATTTTATGTTTTTCATATATGGATATGGTTGTAAGTTTGGTTAAGAATTCATATCCCATGTTGACCTATTTGTAAAAAAATTCACCTTCATATCCTTTGTATTTTATTTTAGTTTATCATTCTTCGATGGGTCATTTACTCCCTCTAGGTCTATAATTCTTTTGTAATTTACCTTTAGAACTCTATATAATAAGTTTAACACTACCTCATTTTCTAACCTATAAATCCTATGGAAATACATTTATGCACTCATTACTTACTCTTGAAAACTGAACCCAAGGCTCCCAAAATATCATGCACTATGATTAGGAAATTAATCACCACAATTTTGAACAAACATACAAGGTCACGAAGTTAAGCTATCCCATTTGCAAACACTCAAAAATCCATTCTATAAGTATTTTGGAAAGACATAAAATAAACTCAAGCTCTATGAAAGAGGTCATAGAAACATAGTTGCATTCATTCAGATATAACAATATATGTGGATAATGACGTGTAATTTTATACTTTTATATAGCAGTGCCACTATTAGGTGTATATGTGGATACCCATAATCCACATAAATTTGGTTTTATAGGGAATATCAACCATGGATAGGGTTTGAGACCTCATTGAAGATGTTTAGAGATTTGTTCAACATGACCTATAACTAGGGTTTGATAATGACAAACTATTCCAACTAGGTGACACTCCGAGAAGTTACGAAGAAAAATTTAAGAAGGTCCAAGACCATATACTATTGTAAATAATGTATCTATCATCCTATAAAAATTTTACAGTCCTTCCTTAGGTCAATTTATAGTCATAGTTTTAAAAACGAAGCATCAATAGTCTACACACCTAAAAGTTCCTAAATTCATTTTTAAATAGCCATGTGCACTCATCCTCTTTTGTTTTCAAATTCATATCTCATTTCATACATTAATTACAATTATTAATGTGTTGTTCTAATATTGGGTAATTAATTTTGGAAGTTAATTTATCATAATAAGATCTTCTAGTTCCCCTTACATCTTTAAGTGTACTTAATTCACATATCTAAATTTGATATAATCTACTAAAATTTTAAACAAGTGGTTGATTAGGTACACTAATCAAGATAAAGGGATATTATGGATTTTTATAAGGTTATATGTGATGAAGAGATAATTAATAAATGAGATTAGTTCAGTTGTATACACAAAATGTATTTTAAACACATGTATGCTCATACAAAAACAAATTAACTCTAAGTTTTCAAAAATGAGATAGTATGCATTGGGGACGAAATGAAGTTTCATCATATTTTTTCAATGATATGAAATTCATTAGAAATTACCTACTCTTCATAGTTAATATTGAATGGATTCAAATACATAAAATAAATTATGGTAATGTTATTATTGATTAACATGTTGTGTTTTACAACAATAACCTAAGAACATTTTAATGCTTAATGCATTTATTATTATTTTCATACTCTATATTTAAATATTGTTTCATATGTTATATTTATTTTATTTTAATGTATATTACATGGGATTGGTGCATTATTTAGAGAGAATAAATACTACCACAATTACACATAGGAATGTTGTCATGAGTGAATTGTTTGATGAAATGTCATTTTGTAATCCATGAATTTCGTATCCTTTTATAATAATTTAAAGTTCAATTAATTTGGTATGGGAATAAATTATTTTGGAATGTATTTTGGATTTAAATTAGTGAATCTTATATATATATATATATATAGTTTTCTCCAAGTTCACTTGTTTTCTACATGAATTAGTTAAGGGTTATAACCTAGCCACTTTGGTCCCTAACTTCCCACAACATGTTATTCTTTGGGTGACTTAATCTCCCTCAAATTTATTTTCCAACTTCAATTACCTTTATAATTCTATTTAGTAAAGTGAATATAGTCTTATGTAAAATGGAGAGAACAAGGAAACAATATTATGGACTCTTATTACGATAGATAACACAAAAAAACACCCAAGTATCCCTATACTTTGAGAATACCTTTACAAATTAATTACATAAACCCCATCTACATGTTTGAAGCTTATTATCAAGTTTTTGGGACTAATTCCCACATTTTTAGGTATCTAAAGTCACTCGCTTAAGTATATTACACAAGAGATAAACTCAAGTCAAGAATTGTCAAGGAGAGTTACGTGTGCTTTGAGCCCTCTTCGGAGTAGTGCTTTGACATGAACAGTGCATAGGGAAGCCAACACACTAAATTATGATATTTTGTAGGATTTCATCCATGGCTATGGTTTTCATGGATTACACATATTATTAAGAGACCCTCACAATGTGATCAAAGGCGAACGATATAATTTGATGAAGAGAATAAAATAATTTAAAAACTTAGAAATTCATGGGAATCGAGTTCTAAGAAAGTAAAAAACCATATAGTCATTGGTGACCCAACTGTGTGTCTTGCGTGTTAATTTTTCAACTCATAGCTCTAGTTCCAAAGATTTTCATGTCTAAAACCCCTATTCCATCTTTCATAATCGCAGATAATAAAAAAGTCACATGTAATCGAAAGGTGCACTCGATCCTATATATTTATGAGATTGTGTTGCATTTTGTACATTTTAAAAATTTATTAAGGTGTTATTATGATATTAAATGGTTAATGTTTGAAGTTAATTAATCTGAATAACCCCCTTAGCTTATCTTTCATTCTTAGTTTTGTTATAGTTGTAAAAACCTAATACAACTTTTGAAATGATTAAAACTTTTAGTGAACTGAATCTTGAATCAAACATCATATCTTAATACCCTAGGTGTCTTAGGATTCAATTTCTTTACTATTTTCACACTTCTTCTAGTTTTGATCTTTCTATTTGTATTAATCCTAATGGGTTATTCTAGGCTTAACCAATATCGCTCTTTTAATGTCTGAAATATGATAATTTGTAATGCTCCGCCTTGGAACATTGAAAAACTACACCAAAATACGTCTAGAAAATTTGGGTATTTTTTTTTGAAGTGATTAATTAATACTAATCATTTTCTTAACCATTTCCCGTTAATAATAATTTATAAAAATTTAATTTACCCAAACTAAATAATCTCTAGTCCCATACCAAATTAAAATATTTATTTCTATAAGGTTTACTAGAGTCACCACTTGTAAATATACACCCCTTTAAAATTAACTAGTTATCCCCCTTTAATTTAATTACCACACACACCCCTTTCAATTTATTCTCCCATTCCCATAAAATGACTTTGACTTAAAAGTGTGTAGGGTCACATATGGACCCTAGGATTAAATAAATATTGACCCTAGATCCTATCTTGCCCTAAATTTTCCCTAGCACATCTTCGTCTCTTCTTTCTCTCCATTTGGGTTTCATTTTGTTTCTTTTCCTTTCCTGTCTTATTTGTGCAGGTGGATTGAGGAGCCATGGTAGCCAAGGGATGATTCTTAATTTGATCAAGCTACACATTTTATTATATATATATATATATGTAAAATTTCATTACCAACTATCTCCTCTGATTGGTTGTATATTATATACCCCTTTTGAAGGAAAATTGCCTAAGTGAGTGTGCATATATATAGAGATCTATATTAAGAGATTCACATTGGTGAATTTATTGACTGCGTGAAGGATGAGTGGATGCGACATTGATTTGGGGGTTTGGGATTATAGTGAGAGTGTGAGGAGTGAGAGAAGTGGAAGCTACGTGGGGAAGGGGTGTGGGAAGGGGAGTAGGGATAGGGGAGTGGGTAGCGAGGGTGGTGGGTATGGTGATGGATGCATGGGAGGAAGTTCGATTGGAGTGTATGTGAGAGGAATGGATGCATAGGTAGATGGAGGATGGGGAGGGATTCGACCATCCCCACTTTTCTATTTTTAAAAGTTTTCAACATGTTGGTGACTAACTTTGTCTCATCCTGTTTGTCATTGAAATCCCTCAGTTTGCGGCCTTTGTCACATTTTTGCCTCCCCGTTTTGGTGCTTGAAAGATCTATCTTCCATTCGAGTTGCCATGGTCAATTTCTTCTTTAGGCACGAGGATCACTTAAACACCCAAAAATAGTTTTTTCCAATGACCATATGAAAGAGTCTTTTACTTGGTCGTAAAGTCAGGGTTTTTTCCTTTTCTCTGTTTTCCACAGGTCATATTTTGTTATCTGTGTATTTTTTATTCCAAGTAACTGAGGAAATGTGAGTGGATGTAGCTTGGAGGATCATGTTTGAACCTTGTAACATTTCCAAATTCTCTGTCCTTAGAGAAAACTTCATCTCCAGGCTCAAACGGTGGTTTCACTACATTTTTACAGTTTTACATGTGTTTTTCCCTGTCAAATTTAAATATCTACATTAGTGGAAACATGACTCTTTTGGGTTGGATGTGGCTCGGTGGGGCACTCTTAAAACTCTATGGCTTACTTCAACCCAAAACTTGTCCACATGGAGGAAATACACTCATTTGAAAATTCACTTTTTGGTTTGGCCTTCGAGTTACGCCAGGAGGACACATGGAGGATTCTGCTACTTTTCCCAGACTTAGAAAAAAATTTATGCAGCCGGTATAGTTTTGCCGGGCCATGGACACGTGCTGAACCCGTGCTTGTTCAGGGTCTCTGCTCTTGGTGACTATCTTGAAGTTGCACCATGAGGACACGTGGAGCTTTCTGTTGGGCCTCCTCTTACTTAGATTTTTCAAAAAACTTTCTAAAAGGACTGGGACATGTGGAGGGACCGTACATGTTTGGGGACTGACCCATGGGTTTTATTTTTGAAGAAGCGCCGAGAGGACATTTGGAGGCTTCCGCTCACTTAACCATTTTCTCATACTTTTCAACAACCAAACGAGACTGCGTCAGACCCCTGACACACTTCCACCAAATTTTCAATGTTTTAAAGACTCTACCAAACTGAGACACATTTTGAGCTCACACTTGTTTGGGGTCTCTACTTTTGGGGACCATCTCAACATGTTCCATTGAGACATGTGGCAGTTTGAAAATTCAAAAGGAGGGAGGTGGGCTTAGGGAAAATTTGGGAAATTTTATTTTGTGACCAAAGGGGTTAAAGTGTAAAAAGGAAGCGCATTTCCGCTGGGACCCACATTGGGACACATGTCAAGCCCATTTTCAAGGCGGAGGGGGAGAAAAATGAGAAATTTTGCATTTTTCCAAAAGTTGTAAAAATTAAAAAAGAACCCCTAGGCCCATTTTAACTCGGATCTCCCACGTGGATGGTCCAAATTCAAAAGTGAAATCTATAGCAACTATGCATCTCAGTATCTGATTTTTCTACCATTTTTCTCCAAATATCTGGGGAGGAAAATTTTTATGGTTTTTATCATTTCTTGATGTCTCCTACATGCCAAATGAAGAGAAGAATTAATTTATTATCTTAATTTGGTGGGAAGATCTGAGAACATCTTTTACCATTAAGATGTGATCTAACTATTGGGTTCGATCTAATTTTCCAATCTTTCCTTAGCATGCTGAAAACTAGATTTGACATATTAGAGGAGGAAGTACTTGGCACGTGAGATGAATAGTGATCTACCGGATGAAAGAATTGAATGCTTTGGAAATATTTGAAGAGATTTTCCATTTGTGTGATTGATAATTTCTTTTGCAAATTTGATTATGGGAATCATGATAAAAGTCACAACACGTAATGGTTCTTTGAATTTTTTTGGGAGAAAACTCATTCCGGAAAAAATGTTATAAATTGCATGAACTTGTCATGAAAATGGTTGGAGTGTTAGAGGTTGGGAGTTATTTTCCTAAGAGAAAAGTTTAACAGAGCCTATCTTTCTAAGAAGCCATCTGAGGAACCTATTTATTTATTTTGTATTAAATTTGATCATGTCAAGGTGGTTGCAAGTCTACAACCATTGGCAAGATCTTATATTTTTCTAGAAAATTTCCCCTACTAATGATTTTAATCCAATTTGAGCTAATCTATGTTGATTTTGGGAAAAATTGTGTCTACTTCATTTTTGAATGTATGCAAATAATTTTTAATGTTCCCATTGCAATCTTACATTGAAAACTCTATGAGTCACACAAGATATTATCCTTCGATAGTTTGGTGGCATTTGAAATTTCATTTATCATAAGAGCTTTCATTTGATAGTGAAATAATAAAATTTAAAATTACTTGTAGTCTTAGCATGATGATAAGATAGTTTGTTAACCTTTGAGGGTATTTTAGGCATGAAAAAATAGAGGTTGATAATGTTCAATTAAGTTTTTCGATTTGAGCCTTCATTTTGGATTCTTAAAGTTTGTGTGAAAACATGCTAATTTGGGCCTCCATTGAAGCACACCTTCTAGTTAAAGGAGCATTTTAGCTGTTATGAAGCATTCTGTTTATTAAGCCTTCCATTTTTGTAAAATATCTCAAATATCTAGCGAATCAAGTTCATTTTACCTCACCTCCCACAAAAAATTCATTTAAAAACAACCAATCTTACCCATACTACCCCTGTTTGTCATGTGTGTGTACAAATGCATAATTTCTATTACCAAAACATATAGAAGCAATCAAGTTTTCATTGTCTTTAGTAGCTTGAACCTTGCTTAGAAAATATCTCCATTATCTAGGGTGACAACTCGTGAGAGTTAGGTTTTTTTGTATTGATCATATTTTCTTCAAGGTATTCTTAATAACTTTACAAGGAAGGACATCTCCATATCCTCCACAAAAATCGGGCTACAAAATGGTCCTCTCACCCTAGTTGAAAGGAACAACCATAAAGTAGTGAGGATAGATCAAATCCTCTTAAGGGTGCTATCCATTTCTCCACATCTGAGTGACAAAGAGCAAGCTGCATTTCTTCCCCAACTACAAAATGACACACAACATGATCTGCTTGTCTCTAAGCTTCCTGTCAAGTCTGTGATGCTACTCAAATTTTGAGGGAGAATCAATTTGGGTACCAACACTTTTTAGCAGCACCGTTTAGGGGACATTGTGATTGCAGTTCATATTCAAACCCTAGTAAACATTTCTTATATGCTCTAAGTACTAGTACATTGTTTCAACATCATCATGTGTTCAGGCCTATGAGAAGTGTTCAAAGTTACAAGTGTTGTGTGCAATTTTTCTAGTTTCTACAGTTATTGCACTAGGTTTCATTGATAAATCTGGGTAAAGGAAGGTCAAATCATTCCATTTCTAGTTTCTATTGTTGACATACATTTGAAAAATCATATTTTTAGTGCATTTGCACAACTAAGGTGGAAATCCTTAGTGGCAACTCCATGTTGATCTGATTTTTGATAAATACTAGTGTCTTAACCTCTGTGAAGTGAGATTTGTTACTAATCTTTGTAAAGATGGAAGGAAGAAGATCTTGCTTATTAAGGATCCTTCTAGGGATTTATTTCTAGAGCTAGGAAAAACAAAGTTAGAAGGAGGAAAATCTTGGAGAGTTGTTGGAGATCAACAGTCAAGAAAATAGATCTCCATTGATGAAATTGATCAGCCTATCATTGAATATTTCTGTCAAGTGCTTTTAAATCGGGTAGTCTTTTTTTTGGATTTTAATTCTTCATCAAGAGAGGGGCCTTCATTTGAATTTGAAATTTTTTCTTCTCATTCTACCCCTATGTTTTCTAAAGTTAATAGGGTTCTCTAAGAAATAGAGTCTTTAAGGGGTATCCATTTAGAAACTTATACTCATGTGTTTCAAACCCCCTTGTCCCTTAGCGATTCGATTCTCCTCCAAATTCACCTCCTAAAAACAACATGGCCCATCCCCCACCCACACCTCCATTTCTTGTAAATACCTTTAGTCCTATAAATTTTACAGGATCATAGGTTATCCAAATGTAGTTTCCCAAGATGTAAGAAATAGAATACTAAAGTTCCAGGAAATAATACTATAACGGTGATCAACACTTAAATATTTTTATCAACATGATGGAATAATTTGAGAATGAATTTGAAGATGTATATATCAAAATGTTTATCCATACTTGGAATAATATGCAAGGGAATGGTATAAATCTTTGCCAAATAATTCCATTGATTCTTGGAAAGAAATGAATAATGCATTTAGATTACAGTATGGTGATAAAATAGATCCTAGGTTTCTTTTATCAAAATTTGAAAATATCAAGAAGAATCCTAATGAATCAGTGCATGATTTTAACACAAGGTTTAACAAGACCTTAAGGATATTTCCTATTAATCATAGACCATGTGATGAATCATGTCTGATAAAGTATTTAGATGCATTTGATAAGAAAGGTGCTTACTATTTGAGGGACCAAAACCCTACCAATTTGAGGCAGGCCTTCACCATGGTTCTACAAATTGAGAACAACATTAAGGTAATTGGAAAACCTCCTTAGAGGGAGGGTGTGAAGCTAGTTAACTCAGAAAAACCTCAAGCAAGTAAGGTCGTTGATTTGGAGCAAGTTTTGAAAACTTCGATTTGGGGTTGTCAAAGAAATCTCATACAAATTAGCCCGGGAAGAGAAAGGAATTAGGTGGAGTTCACAAGGTTAGCACAAACAACAAGGCCAATATAGATTTAAAAATCATCATAGAAATGAACAAAGATATGATCATAGAGGCAAGGGACCTATTGGATTTAGAAATAAACAGCCCAGTAGGGAAAACAGAATGATGCCTAATCCTTTGGCTATCGAGTTTCTGTTTTTGAAGAAACAAATGTAATTGATTGGTGTGACATATGTTTCATACCCCATGCTCCATGTGTAGTAGATCAGAAATTAGAAGAAGAAGCTAATGATGATAATATTGATGATGTTATCTGCATGATGGTTTTCTCCATGATCTCACGACAAGGAGCAACTTCGACCAAAGTGATAAGTTCTAGAACTACTACTAGTTTTTGGGATTGCATCCACCAAGTACCTCTTCTTCCTTCCTCTCATACTTTAGAAATAGATACTGTACAAGATTTTGAAATACCTAATAATGAATTTGAATATTTAAGAGCTTTAATGATAAATAAGTATGATGGAGGAACACCGTCTTAGGAGTATAGGCGAGTTGTTGATGAACATTGTTGTTGCCCAAGAAAAGGATTATAAAACTATGAGTAGAGTTGTCAAAGGAACAAGGCCTCAAGCCAAACCTAAAAGTCCATTACTTATTAGTATTCCTAAATAATCTCCTAAGAAATATACACTTTCCAAAGGCCTTGTTGTCCCAAACAAGATTTATACTTCTCTTCATGCCCAAAATGTCAAAAATCTCGTGCCATCTGATGAGTTTGTCAATCTCCCTTACAATGTTGCCTTGTCAAAGCATGTTCCTTATGATATTGCCCAAGTCTTGAGTCAGATCAAAATTTCTATTCCAATTCATTATTTTCTTATGATTCCTAAGCACAAGAAAAGGGCCTTTGAGTATTTAGGGATGAAAGAGGAGAAGACTAACCTAGGAAAAAATGTAATAATTGTGGAGACTCTAATTACTGAAGAGCTAGAAAAAACACCAGCATTGGAAGAACTAGGTGAACCACCTAAGGTTTATTTGGGAACATCCTTGGTAGAGTCTCAGCTAAATGTAGATCCATTCTTCACTACTCTGATCATTAAGGACAAATTGCTACACAATTGTATGTTTGATTCAAGAGCATCATGCAATGTCATGCCTCTTGAGGTCATGAATGAGTTGTATATAAAAGTAACAACATCATATGGGAAGTGCACTAGCATGGAATTTGGAGAGGTGTTAGTGGTGGGATGTGTGAAAGGTTTGGCGGTACAACTTACACTTATCCGAGTAGGAACTTGAAACTTGATGTTGTTATATTTGATTTCCTAGCCAAGTGGGCTATGATGTTGTCTAGAAAATGGGTTGCAAGTGTTATTGGGAGTGTTCAAATGGATATTTCCTATGCCACCCTCATAATTGAGGGAATCCCTATCAAGTTGCATCAAGTAAACAAAATGTTGCACCTCATTGAAGATCCCAACAATGCATCTTATGAAGTGTTGTACACAAGTGTTGATGCTGAAAAGTTTGTTGGATTTTCTGATGGGAAAGAGAACAAAATGGATCAATGTAAGAGTCTTGAACAAGTAGGCTCTCCATGGAATTTGTTGTTTGATGGAGGTTGCTCCAAATTTGGAAATGGTGCTTTGGTGTAGTTCTGATTTCTCCAATTTGGAAGAGTTTTTTTTGTTTAAAACTTAACTTTGAGTGTACTAAAAATGTTATTCTGAGTACGAAGAATTATTGTTAGGTTTGATAATTGCTTGGAAATACTATGTTAAAGACATCATTGTTAAGTGAGATTCGAACTAATTGTCAAACAAATCGAAAACCTGTATGACACTAAAAATTAGAGAATGAAACAATACAAGCATGTATTTTGGGACTTGATTGAGAAGTGCAATGTTATGGTAGAAAATATTGCAATATTGGGATCTCGATTTGATAATTGTGTAATGTACCCATACTTTGTGAATATGATGTTGAGGTGTTCACAAGGTCATCTATCCTGATAGTATTAAACAATCAAATTTTTGTTATTATGATGCTCGAGGTCAAAAAATTTCTGTAGAACAAAGGGGAGATTGCTAATCAATATATTGATTGGGAGCCTTTGGTGTGTATAGCAAAGGGTAAAGAAACATTTTTTAGAAAAGACATCATCCAACTAAAAACTAATACCATTCCCAGTACTTGTTTCTCTTGAATCAAACATTGATAACGTTGATTGTATTATTAACAGGCATATAACAACCTCAAGGGATGTTGAGGAGCATGACCTTGGTACAAAGGAGAAACCAAGAAAGATCTAGTTGGGAAGAAATTTGAACAAGAAGGAAAATAATTCCTATGTCCAATTGTTTAAAAAATATCAAGATTTCCTATCTTGGTCTTATTCTAAACTAAAGGCATGGAGAGATGATCTATTTTAACATGAAATTCCTTTGGAATCTAATGAAAATCCATTCAAGACAGAAATAAAGGCTGATCAACCCACTCCTATCTCTTAAAATGTAAGAAGAACTGAAGAAATTGAGGGATGGATGGATTATTCAGCCCACAAGGTATTCTTATTAGGTTGTAAACTTAGTGCCAGTTAGAAAAAAGAATGGTTATATCAGGCTGTGAATGGATTTTAGAAATATGAATAGAGCATCAATGAAAGATAATTAACCTTTACGAAACATCGAAAACATGTTGCAATTAGTGACTGGTTCTGAATTGCTTTCTACCTTGGATGGTTTCTCTAGCTATAATCAAGTTGTTGTGAAGGAGTCAAAAAGAATCAAGACAACCTTTACCACTCCTTGGGGAACTTATGTCTATGTTAGAATGCCCTTTGGTTTGATGAATTCTGGAGAAACTTTTGAAAGAGAAATGGATGTTGCTTTTGTTGGTTACATTAAAGATTTTATTGTTCTTTACCGATGAAGGAGAAGTTACCTCTTACAAAGACACTTGGAAAAATTCTAATAAGATGCGAGAGAGTATGGCATTTCACTCAATCCAAATAAGTTCCATTTCAGAGTGCAAAAGGCCAAGTTTCTTGGTCACATTGTATCAAAGTATGGTGTAATGATTGATCTCGAGAGGTTAGAGGCCATCAACAAGGTCCCAATTCCAAGAACCAAGAAGGGAATTTAGTCCTTCTTTAGGAAAATAAACTTTATCAGAAGATTCATATCAAAATTTGTTGAGTTAACCATTCCAATTAATTACATGCTAAATAAGGACCAAGTTATCAAATGGGAAGAGGCTTTCATTCAAGCTTTCAATGGGATCAAGGAAGTATTAAAGCATGCCCCTATTTTAGCAACTCCAGATTATAAGAAGCCTTTCCAGATGTTTTCTTTTTCTTCAAAGAAAACTATTGTATTTGTCTTGTTGCAGAAGGATGATGAAGGGGCTAAGAGGCCAATTTCCTTTTCAAGGCATTACGGAAATGAGTTGAAATACACCATTATGGAGAAACAAACATTTTTCTTGGTAAAAGCAACAAAGGTTTTCAGACCTTACATTTTGAGCTCTAAAGTTGTTTCTTATGTTCCCCACACCATGGTGAAAGATGTCTTATTAGAGATGGAGGTCTCAAGAAAAGATGCAGATGGGTGAACAAGTTGCAGGAATATGACATGGATATCCAAACCAAGAAGTTAGTAAGAGGTTTGGGCTTAGCTAAGCTTATGGCTAAGAGCAACTTGTAAACTATTGAGGTGAATGAAGTAGAAGAAGGAAGGGTGGATGTCCTTGAAAAGTTGATGAGTTCTGAATGGTATAAAGATATAATTTTTTATCTCAGACATCTATACTTCCGTGAGTATTTCAGTAAAAATTAAAAAGAGATCTCAAGTTGGCCTCCCGAAATATGTCATTACTTATTTTGGGTCAGCTTGGAATTAACTTGTGGTAGTTCTCTTGAGGTGCATTACTGAAGATGAAGCCCCTAATATAATTTATGTTCTCCATGGAGGAGTTTGTTGGGGGCATTTTGCTGGAAGAGTCACAACACACAAGATCTTGAGGGCTGGTTATTGGTGGCCAAATCTCTTCAAGGATACAACTTTGTTGGTTAGAAGATGTGAGAGTTGTCGCATTTTTCCTAAGACTAAAAGCTTCGGCTCCCTACCTTTGTAGCTTTGTATCAATTGAAGCCCCATTCAAGCAATGGGAATATATTTCATTGGTGAGATTTTAGACCCTTCAAGTGTTGGCCATAAGTGGATTCTTGTAGCCACTGATTACTTCACTAAGTGGGTGGAGGCAATCCCCACCAAGAGAGAAACACACTAAATTGTCATGGACTTCATGTTGAACCATATCATCTGCAAGTTTGGAGTGCCAGTTAAAATTATTCTTGACAATGACATAAGCTTTAGACTTAAACCTTTGATGGAAATGTGTAAAGAATATGGGATCAATTTGACATTACCTCCTACTATTACCCCCAAGGAAATGGAGAAGTAGAATCCATAATAAAATCTATTAAAACTCATTAGGAGAACCTTAGAGTTGAACAAAAGGAAATGGGGTGAGGAGTTGAAGTTTGTTGTTTGGGCTGATAGAATTACTGTTAAAAGAGCTACTGGAAAAATTCCATTTGAATTGGTGTATGGAACTCAGGCTCTACTACCCCTTCATATCAAATTATTCTCATATTAGTTTATTTAACAACTGGAAGATCAAGAAGTTAGTCCATATGATGCTCGCATTAACTAGATTGTTGAACTTGATGAAGAAAGGAGGGCATCCCACCAAAGGCATGTAAAGTTCAGAGAAAAATTGAAGAGGTTATTTGACAAGAAGGTCACTCCAAGAGCTTTCAGCATTGGAGATCTTGTGTTGTTATGGGATAACATGCATGAAGATAAGGGAAAGCATGGTAAATTTGATGCATTATGGATGGGCCCTTACTCCATTGACATTTGAATTGGTGAACATACCTTCTTCTTGAAAGAATTAGATGGGGAATTTCTCGAATTACCTATTAATGGTAGGCATTTGAAACATTTCCTTGATTGATTCCCAGAATCAAGGTGAACATCATTTGTTAAGTGTATAGATCCCTGGTTTCTTTTTGTCTTTTGTGTTTTTTCTTGTTACGGTCCTTGGTGACCTAGTTTTACTAGTTTCTTGGTTCATTTTTAGGAGATGGTTCGGTTTTCTGATCTGCAAGATGAACCCTTTACGTAATGGATATTTTTGGCACTTGGTTTGTTATTTGGTTCTTTTGGAACTTGCAGGAAGTGCCCATCCCTAAGTCGGAGCTGATGTTGGTGCTCAAATTTCTCTCGCCCCATTTTTCATTAAAATCCCTCAGTTTGTGGTCTTTCTCACATTTTTTCTCTGCAATTTCATGCTTGAAGGATTTTTCCTCCATTCGGTTGCCATGGTCAGTTCCTTCCTTGGCTGAGGATCACTTAAACACCCAAAATTTTATTTATTCCTCTGACCATATGAAAGAGTCTATTACTTGGTCGTAAAACTCGGGCTTTTCCTTTCCCTCTGTTTTCCATAGTCACATTTTGTTGTCCCTATATTTTGTGTCCCAAATACCTGAGGAAACGTGAGTGGATGTAGCTCGGAGGATCATGTTTGAACCTTGTAACATTTCCAAATTCTCTGTCCTTGGAGAAAATTTCATCTCCGGCTCAAACGGTGGTTTCCCTACATTTTTACGGTTTGACAGTGTGTTTTTCCCCATCAAATTTACATCTCTGCATCAGTGGAAACATGGCTATTTTTGGTTAGATGTGGCTCGGTGGGGCACTCTAAAAACTCTATGGCTTGCTTTGACCCAAAACTTGTCCACATGGAGGAATGACGCTCATTTGAAAATTCACCTTTTGGTTTGGCCTTGGAGTTGCGCCGAGAGGACACATGGAGGATTCTGCTACTTTTCCTAGACTTAGACAAATTTTTATGTATCTAGTATAGTTTTGACAGGCCATGGACACGTGGTGAAGCTGTGCTTGTTCTTGTTCTCCACTCTTGGGGACTATCTTGAAGTTGCACCATGAGGACACGTAGAGGTTTCGCGGGCCTTACCTTACTTCGAATTTTCAAACAAATTTCTAAAAGGTCCTGGGACACATGGAGGGATTGTGCATGTTTGGGGAATTCCCCTAGGTTTTATTTTTGAACAAGCATCGGGAGGACACTTGGAGGATTTCGCTCACTCTTCCGTTTTCTCATAATTTTCAACAACCAAAGGAGACTATATTGGACCTTAGACACATGACACCTTCTTCTGAAATTTCAACCTTTTAAAGACTCTACTGGAATGAGACATGTGTTGAGCCCACACTTGTTTGGGTTCTCTACTTTTGGGAACCATCTAAAGATGTGCCATTGAGACACATGGTAGTTTAAAAATTCAAAAGGTGGGGAGGAAGGCTTCTGGGGGAAATGTGGGAAATTTACTTTTTGTGAAGAAAGGGGTTAAAGTGTAAAAAGGAATCATGTTTCCGTTGGCGCCCACATTGAGACATGTGTCAAGCCCATTTTTTGAGGCAGAGGGGCAGAGCAAATTGAGAAATTTTACATTTTTTCCAAAAGTTGTAAAAATTAAAAGAGAACCCCCAGGCCCATTTTGACTCGGATCTCCCATGTGGACGGTCCAAATTTAAAAGGGAACTCAATGGCAACTATGCATCTGTATCTGATTTTTCTTCCATTTTTCTCCAAAGATCTTGGGGATGGGAATTTTTATGTTTTTTTATCATTTATTGACGTCTCCTACATGCAAAATGAAGAGGAGAATTTATTTGATATCTAGATTTTTTTGGGGAAGATCTAAAAATGTATTTTACCATTAAGATGTGATCTAACTAACGAGTTTGATCTGATTTTCCAATATTTCCTTCCTTGGGACACAAAAAACCAGATTTGACAAATTAGAGGAGGATCTAGTTGGCGCGTGGTATGAAGAGTGATCTACCGATGAAATAATTGAATGTTGGAAATATTTGAATAGATTTTCTCTCTCAACGCCCGACAAATTTTTAGCAAATTTGATTCCAGGAATCACGATAAAATTCGCAACATGGAATGGTGCCTTGAATGTTTTTTTGGGGGAACTCTGTTGTAGAAAAATGTTATAAATTGCATGAACTTGTCATGCAAATGGTTGGAGTGTTAGAGGTCGGGAGTTATTTTCCTAAGAGAAAAGTTTTACAGATCCTATCTTTCTAAGAAGCCATTTGAGGAACCTTTTTATCTCTTTTGTGTTAAATTTGATCATGTCAAGGTGGTTGCAAGTGTAGAGCCATTGACAAGCTCTGAGATTGTTCTAGAAACTTTCCCCTGCTGATGAGTTTAATCCAATTTGAGCTAATCTGTGTTGATTTTGGGAAAAATTGTGTCTGCTTCATTTCTGAATATCTATAAATAGTTTTTCCTATTCCCATTGCAATCTTACATTGAAAATTCTTTGAATCACACAATATCTTATCCTTATGATAGTTTGGTGGCATTTACAATTTAATTTATCATAAGATCTTTCATTTGATAGTGAAATAAACAAATTTGAAATCATTGTACTCCTAGCATGATTATAATATTGTTTGTTAGCATTTGAGGGTATCTTAGGTGTGATAAAACAGAGGTTGATAATGTTCAATTAAGTTTCTCAATTTGAGCCTTCATTTTGGGTTCTTAAAGTTTGTGTGAAAATGTGCTAATGGGCCTCCATTGAAGCACACATTCTTTTAAAGGAGAATTTTAGTTTTTATGAATCATTATGTTGATTAAGCCTTCCATTTTTATAAATGCTCTCAAAGATCTAGTGAATCAAGTTCATTATGCGTCACATCGCACTAAAAATTCATTTAAAAACAACCAATCTTACCCATACTACCCCTATTTGTCTTGTGTGTACAAATGCATAATTTATATTACCAAAACATACAAAAGAAATCAATTTTTCATTGTCTTTAGTAGCTTGAACCTTGCTTAGAAAATATCTCCATTATCTAGGGTGATAACTCATGAGAGTTAGTTTTTGTTATATTGATCATATTTTCTTCAAGGTATTGTTAATAAATTTTATAAGGAAGGAAATCTCCATCTCCTCCACAAAAACTAGCTACAAAAGGTTCATCTCACCTTGGTTTGAAGGAACAACCATAAAGTAGTGAGGATAGATCAAATCCTCTTTAGGGTGCTATCCATTTCTCCACATCCGAGCGACAAAGAGCAAGCTGCATTTCTTCCTGGCTACAAAAATGACACACAACATGATTTTCTTGTCGCTAAGCTTCTGTCAAGTCTCCGATGGTGCTCATATTTTGAGGAGAATCAAATTGTGTACAAATACAACACATAAATATTTCACTAGAGTTTCAAATAATAATATTTTTTGTTTAGTTTTATATTCATTAATAGATGTTAAAAGATTATTATTTAATATAATTTATTATATTATAAAATATTATATCAATTTATTTTACTCCTTGTATGTTATATAATAATATAAAAATTATATTAATTATTACATTTTATGTTATATATATATATATATATATATATATATATATATATGTCAATATATATATTTATAATATAATATACTATATGATATAACATATTTTAGAATATTACAATAAAGTATTCACTGCAATAATAGGCATTAAATAGAGAATTATTATGTAAGAACATAAGGTAGTTGTTTTCTAAAATATACCTAAGTGGTATATACTTTAATATTTTATATAATATTTTAGGGAAAATATATTGTCACAAGTTGAAAAATAATAAACTTGGGTTGTTATCTGCATGGACTATGAAACTTAATAAGTTTTTATTTTATATTTTTGGATCAAATCTAGGTTAAAATGATTTATTTATTTATATGAAAAGAAGGCATGTGCCAATGTGGTTCAAATAAGAGAAGAAGCTTGAAGCATGTCAAAAGAAGTTGCTATAATAAATACACATTTTAAAATTGATTTTGTAATGCAAGCACATATCAAATTTTCACATGGAAAAGAGAGTGCAAACTAATTTCTAATCATAAAAGAGATTTGGAGTTAAGTTTACAAATTAGTGAAGGAGAGGGTAAGTTCATATGTTATTTACTATTATATCCATTTCATTTTTGGTAATAATGAAAGAGAGAAAACTAGTTTTGCTCTATTCACTAACTTTCAAAATTTTGAGGAAGAGATGTATTTCAAGAATGGTATTTTATTTTACATACAATCATGTTACAAACATTTTACAAGAAGGGAATCTATATCAAGAATAACAATATTTCCAATAAATCAACTTTCCTTCAAAATGGATGCCCAACAATCCATACTAAGACATTTTCAACTATCTTACAAGCCTTCATTTTCAAGGGTTTAAGTTCACATATGCAAAATATACCCAAATACATAACTACTAAAAAAACCTTATTACAAGATTCTTTGCAAGATTGAAGGGAACTTAAGCAAAAATGACTCAATTTTACAAGTAATACCAAATACAAAATAGGGATTTTACAAGATAATGAAAGCTTCCACATAGCCATATCCATAAAGTTACAATGAGAGTGATGTCCACAAGAGATGAAGAAGACAATGAGAAGCCAAGGTGCCAAGAGTCTCCAACTATCTTCCACTTGAACTCCAACTTCGTATGCTTACAAAGAACCCACACAAGGAGAAAATCTTGTTTAACCACCCAACCTTTAGGCATCATTACATGCCTTTCCAAGGTTGGAAGACATGCTAGCCTCCCCCAAGCCCATGGGAGAGAGAGCTAGCTTCCACAAATTTTTCACAAGATAAAGGGAGACATAACAACATTATATTTTCACAATCAAAACAATCCAAACACTAAGATGAACACCAATTTTTTGCAAAGAATGAAAGGAGGAGAAACCATATTCTACCTCCAAAATGGGGAAGAGAAGAAGAGATATCCAAGGTGCCAAAAATGTGGTCCAAACATTGGATGCACACAAACAAGAATCTTCACAACCTCCTTATTCCTCCAAATCATCAAACCCTCCTTATTTCTCCACCCATTCACCAAAATCCTTATTGGAAGGATCTTCAAACACATTGGGTTTCCTTTCCAAGAATGGGAGGGGTTCAAACCATATGAACCACTTTCCCCACCTCAAACCATATGAGGGGAGTAAAAAAAGGAACCTACATGGCTTGCCCATCAAGCCATGAGGTTTGAGAGGGAAAATACCTCTCTCTTCCCCCATAAACTCCAAAATCCATCATGCCATATGATGGATGGAGAAAAATAAAACAACACAAAGCATACTCAACAAATAGCAACACACAAGAAATAACACACACATTTTAAACAAAACAAGACTAAGATCTAACATAATATAAAACATAAAATGAGCTCAAGGAGCCTACCTCCAAAATCTCTCCAACACTCTATCTTTTCCACTTCCTTATCCAAGCAAGCTCTAGCTCCAAAATCACCAAGCCCCCAAGTAAAAGCTCCAAAAAAAAAGTTCTCTTCTTCCCCCATGAGGGAGAATTTGAAGAGAAGCCAAAAAATTTCCTCACCAATGAGGGGGTGACATGTGTCACCCCTCTCTTTCCTCCAAGTCAAATATTCTCAAAATAAAAGGGAGAAAAGATAAACTAACTTTTAACACTCTTCTCCCAAATTTCCCAAAATGAAAAACAAAACAAACTTGTGCAACTTTTAACAAACACACATACCAATCCATCTTACATGGATGGTGACCAAAGAGAGGAAAAATGGGAGGAAAGTCCCTTTATGACTTGAAATTAAGCCCCCTACCTATTACATACGGTCCAAGGGCTTATTTTCATGTTAAGTGAACTCCCAAACTTAAAAGGGGTCACTTAAAATGCTATAAATATACCAATTTCGGGTTTGGTACATTTTGGCACAAGTGTAGAGGATGTGGGGCCCACCCAAGGGTTCACATGTGACCCTAATCCCCTATAATTAATACACAATTACCCAAACACAAAACTAAATGCATGTGGGGACCATTAAGTCCCCAAAACAAGTTTACTTAACAAAATAAAACATCCTAAACAAGATTAATTTTACATGACATGCTACATTACAAAAGAGGGTCACTCATGGTGCCCAAAATAATGAGATCTAATACTAAGGCCTCATACAACTAACATGGTTAGGGCTTAGCCCTCAGGGCGCTTGTGCACAATTTGTGTAGCCGCCCTGAAACCCACGTTCTCCTGTGACTTGTCACCTGCACACTCATTGCACACATTAAACACACATGTCCAATACAATGTAAATCAACTGCTAAATAAGTGATCAATGAAATCTATGATATCCTAACATCATCATGGAATTGTAAGTGCGAAAACATGCTCAATTACACCCAATTTACCATGAGTTAGCCATAGAGATAAATATAAATGACATACATCCATAAAATCTAGACATGTGACTAAGCAAAGTATCCAACATATATCAATTAGGTCCAAACAACATCAAAATAAGTTAGTATCCACAACATCAAATGAAAAGGTGTCAACATACTAATCAATTCAAATTGGTGTTACACGCCCAAATCTCCATACATGTCCAAGAAGGTCAAATCTCATAACATAATGTCCAAACTATATCAAAATCCTTGTCATAGGGATATACACCATTCCCATAGGGATATACTCTTTGAGATCATTCAAATGATTATGATTAAACCATGTACGCCCTTTGAGAAAGAAATGTTTTTTATGCCATACTCGAATCATTTTGTAAGGTTTTCCTCCCAAAATCTTGTGAGTTTGGTTTAAAGCAATATTCATCATACACCATGTCCTTCTTTGGAATTTCTACCTTCTATTACTAATTATCTAGCAATTATACCTAACATTATGCATAAACATCCACCACATTCTTCTAGTGATTATAGTTGTGATTATGATCTTAGTACACACTCTATTAATAAGAGACAATTTCATTATTCTCCTACACTTAATCGTGTAGCATTCTTTACTGATAAATTTTCACCTACCCATGTCATAACACACAATTACATTACAAATAATTATTCCATGAATAACTAAAAGTGATTCCATATCTCATTTTTCTAATATTTATGATATCTCTATCATACATGATAATAAAGATAGTACTTACATTTCAAATCATTTTCCTTTTGTGATGGACTATAGTGCTAGTGGTGTACAAGGTTAAATTTATACTGACACCCATGATAATTCTCTCGGTATATCTCATTCTAATAAAATTTATGTATGTCCCCTTATGTACATTGTTGCAAACTGACCCATATCTATAGCCTTTTCTCCTATTGTGGTTTTTACATCTACAACACCTAATGTGTTAGGAGAAAATCATATCCCCATTCATAATGTCACCATGACCATAGCCTTAAAATATATTTTTTTCAAAACCTCCCAATGGAATTATAATAATATAATGTTCAATAAGTCTAATATCATATCACTTGAAAGAAGATCCGCACTAAAATTAGGAACACACAATGCTCATTTGATCAATCATCATGATGTTCTTCACTCACTCATTTTTCAAAATTTCATGTAAGACTCACATATTATGGCTACACCTCATCTTAGTGCATCAATGAGAGAAATTAGTCCTCCTCTTTCAAAAAAAAATTATTTGGTTTCACCTATAGATATATTGGCTACTAGATATATTTTTAGTGCTTTAAATATTCCCATATTACAACTATTGCTTATAACGAGTCTTTTGTTTGTCCCTCAATTACTTGAGGTTGGAACTTACAATCCTCCTAACACTACATATGTTGCACATTTGTTGACTCATACATTGATTCTTATGTATGCACTTAAACTTGTGACTATAGCCAACAATCCTAATGTTCCACCTATTCTAGTTTCTCCTAATAAAAACACACTAATTATTTATGTCACTACACTTACTACTCATGTAGTTGGGATGTTTGACTCTATAGTGTTATTCCCTCAATTTTCGGTATTATTCTATAATAGATATTATGTTACACATTATTCCATGTACAAAGATATAAACTAAAAATTCCAAAATCATTTACATAATAACAACTAGAAAGATATAGAATGGAGCGGGAGCGGGAGAGGGACGATCAAGGTTTTCAAAAACAAAATACATGGGAACTCATCACAGGACACATGGGACCCTTGGATCGAGGAGATGCAAGCTGCGAACCCATGTCTAGTACAAGCGGAGGTAAGATTTCTCTTTCTACCTCATGGGCTGATAAGATTTTGGGCCATAGAACGGAATTTTTGGAAAATCTGTTTGATTCAAACATTATGACTATGGAAAAGATGGGCTTTTAAGTATTGCTATCCCTGATGGGTTAGTAGAAAAAGCTAGATCTAGGATGGAATATGCTTTGGTTGGAAAATTTTATGGATCAAGACCAAATGTGGAATGGTTTTGGGAATGGGTGAAATGAAAGTGGAACTGAAGGGATCAATGGAAATCGCTTCCTATGTGAATGGGTTTTTTTATCATTAATAATTAAAATTTAATGGACTGTAGAAACATCCTAGTTGGTGATCTGTAGTTTATTGGTAGATCAAGCCTTTTGATCCAAAAATGGAGCGCAGTTTTCATCCATTTAAGGAGAAACTTGATGAGTTTCCTGTATGGGTAAAACTTCTCGGGTTACCAATGGAGTTTTGGGAAGAAGAGATCTTAACAGCCATTGCAAATGCTATAGGATCTTTGGTGGTGTTTGATCCAGTTACTAGGTCAAGAACGAGGCTAATGTATGCTCATTTTTGTGTGGTTGTTCCTATGGGTAATTTTTTGAGAAAGGAAATAGAACTTAAATCAAAGTTTGGTGATTGGATTCATAAGATAGACTACAAATCCTCTCCCTTGTTCTTCCAGAAATGCAGGTGGATGGGATATGAATAGAGGTAGTGTAATGAGGGTAAGAAAGGTAAGCAAGACTTGGGATAGAAAAGATAAGGAAAAAATTATAGAAGAAGGAACCAATACTTTACCTCTAAATAATGTGTCCTCATATAGTTTTCATTTTCTACAAGTAGAGGAGTTAGAGGAAGTTGTTGTTCAGGAAAATTTGGAACTAAAAATGGATCCTCATATTAAATCTTGTAAGGGTATTGAAAGTGTGGACCAAGATTTTTTTAGGAATGGGGTTTGAAGATAAAAAGTTGGAATTGATTGAGGAAGATTTAGAAGTGAAGGAGAAACAACCTAGTTAGGAAAAACAAAATGAATCCTTTTTAAAGCATGACAAGAGTTACCTCTGGTTGAGGAAGTCCATTTCTCTCTAAATATAGATAGGATTAAGGATGTATTGGAAGAAAAGAGGGTGAACACAATATGTCCTCAAAAGCAAGACAAAGTTAAAGAAGATTGTAGCAAAGATCCTGCAAGAAAAGGAAATACGTCAAATAGGGAAAAATGGTAGAAAACAATGGCTAAAGAAATAGATTCAAGAAGACAACGCTCCATTGAGGAGAGAATTTAACCAAATAAATTGAGATGAAGGTTATTTCTTGGAATACAAGGAATTTAAATAACCTATTGGTACCCAAATTTGTTCTCCTTTTCAGTATGAGAAGCATCAAAGATATGACATGAAGCTTGAAGTTAGATAGATCATGATGTGTGTCATTTTGTAGCCAGGGAGGTGATCTAACTGGAACTCAAATTTTTGGAGAGATGGATAACACTTTGAAAGGATTTTGATCTCGACCATCACTATTTTAGGTTGTGCCTTTTCAACCAAGGTAAGAGAACCTATATTTTAACCCCCAAATGGTGAAGGAGATGAAGATATCCCTTAATTTATGCAAATAGTATGAAAAGGCCTTGGGAAAATATGATCAACACTCCAAATATGACTTTCACAAGTTGTCACTCCCAGATTATGGAGATATTTTCAATGCAAGGCAAGGGTTACTGAAGACATTGTATAATCCTAATTTGCCTTGTGCATTTTTGTAGATGGGTTAGATCCTTTTGTTGACACACAATGCAATGTAGGGGTAGTATGGGTAGGATTAGTTTGTTTGAATGAATTTTTGGTGGGGTGTTGACAAGACAAACTGGGATATATCAAATCTTTGACAACCTCTACAATACTTGAAACAACTATCAGATAAAATGCTTCAAATAATTAGGACATTATTTCAACTAGAAGAGGCATAAATAGAATCCCAGGCAAAACTCTTCACACAATCATTGATAATTAACCACAAAATATTGAAGTAAAGAACTCAATTAAACACAAAATCCATGATCAAAGCATGCCTAAGCTACCCCAAAGGCTTACAAGAAATCTCGTAGTCAAGGAAGGTAAAGTTATTTTAAATTTGCTTATCTCTTTATTAGATGAAGGCACTTCAACATGAGATTGCAAATGCCACTAAACTATCAAAAATAAATGGAGATTCTGTGTGATTTCTAAAGACTTTCAATGCAAGATTGTAACAACAACAATGGAAACTATCTACAAACATTTAAAAATGATAACAAACATCATATTGCCGAGAAAAACACAAATTAACTCAAAATCTTCTTAGATTCATCAGTAGGGGAGAGTTTTATGAACAATCTCAGAGCTATGTGATGGCTATACACTTATAACCAACTCACATACATGAAGATCCAACACAGAAGATATTATTCTGGTTCTTTGGTGGGTTTTTTTATAAAAATGAGCTTTCTCTAAGAATTTTCTCATGATTTTCAACTTTCCCCCTCTGCATGTCTCAAAACATGCATTATATATCTCTTGCCACATTTGATCCTTCTTTCCCAAGCAAAGAATATGCCATGGGATCAATTTTGTTACAAGAATTCTTCATGATTTAATGAAAATGACATCAAACAGAAAAACAGTCGCAAGTTGCTAGGTGTGCCCAAAAAAATTAAATCATTACAAATATCTAGATCATTATCCATCTTGGAGGCATGTTTTTCATCATTGAGGAATTGAAACACCTTTTACTCGTCATTTTCACCCTTTTACCTTTTCAAATTAACTTTCTGCAACTTTTGATTTTGACATTCCACATGTTTGCTCAAGCTTGGTTAAAAATTACTTTAAAAACATCCCAAATCAAAGAATTAAGCCATGAAAGTGATGCCAATGATCCTGGAAGGCCAAGACGACACAAAATCACTATAAATTTGATGAATTTTGATGCAAAAATCATGATTCCAAGCTTCCTGGAGCTCCCATGGTGGTCAAAACAAATGGATGCACAGCAACTGTCAATCTTATCCATCTTTTAATCCTAGCCCTCCACATGGAAGATGTGGATTTAGAAATAAGCCTGAGTTACCTTTTTAAATTTTTGGATAAGGCCGGACACATGGAAAAAATGATTGGAAATCAATTCGAAAGCTTACTTTTCAACTTTTCCACGTTTTATGGAAAAATGGAAAATTTTAAATTTTTTCTCGCCTCTCGCCTTTGAATTTTGGAGCTGACACATGGCACATGGTGGGTCCCATTGGGATCACACTTCAATTTTGTGCATTTTGACTTTTTTTGAGTTTTGAAAAAAATTCACTTTTTACCCTCGTGGGCCTGCACCTCCAATTTTTCCCTCGCCATGTGTCGCTTCCTCTATCGCTAAAATCCATAGGCCCAATTCTCATTTTAACTCCCTTTTTTTGCTAAGGGAAAAATTTCAATTTTCCTTCTATCGGGCTGCCTACCCGCTTTTCCTTCACCACGTGTCTCCTTGTGATTCGTCGTGGGCCAACGCTCCAAATTTTGATTTTAAGCCCTTTTTTTAAAAAGGGAAAAAAATTCTCTCCTGCCTCCGCTAGCCCACCGACCCACCTTGTCCTCTACCATGTGTCACTCATTGATTTACTTGTGGGGGCACACTAAATTTTTTTCACTCTGAACTCTTTTGTGAAAAAGGGAAAAAATCCCCTTTTACTTCCACCGGCCCGTCAACCCGCTCTGTGCCTACCATGCTGCCACATGTCCTCCTTTGATTGGCATGGGCTGAAACTTATTTTGAAACCTTAGAGAATTAGAGCTAAAAAACTCTAAGTCCCCCTCGGCCCGCTCCTCCTTTTTTGGTTTTTAGGACACGTGTCCACTCCCAATTGGCTATAGGGTTTCGGGCCAATTTTTTATTTTAACTTTTTTTTGCAAAATAAGGTCTAAAAACCTTAAGGGAATCTGACCACCCACCATCCCACCTACCAATTAGAACATGCCACATAGGCAAATTTTGAAAAAATGGGTCCCTGGGCCCGAAAAATGCCCCATTTGTCAAAAAGGTGAAAAATGAAAAGTTACAACACTTCCCCACTTTTCCTCAGCCAATTAGAAGCTGCCACATTTCCAATACCTTATGAGGATGAATTTTATGGGAAAATGACACCCGTATGACCGTCAAAACGCAAAAATTCAAAGGATGCCCTAGAATTCAATTTTTTCGCCAAGGATGGAAGATTTTTTATTTTAAATCAACTGAAGCATGATTTCCAAACATTTTTGACCTTGGGATTGGATTTTCAAATACAAACAAGTATGAATTGATCAATTTCAATTTTTCCATGATCTGGCAAAGGGAAAAATGACACAACCCGTAAAATTGGAAAAACTAGGGCACAAAAGGGCAAACTTGGAATATTCCTTCAAATTAGGGAAAAACAACAAGTTTGTGAGAATTTTAAAGCATTCAACTGGAGGGGAAGAATTATAGACCATCAAATCAAAGGATAAAATGTTTTTGAGCAGATATAGATTTGAAAATTTAGGGCAACATGGTGCAAGCTCAAAAATGGCACCAACATCGGCTCTTGCTTGGGGATGGGCACTCCCAGTGAGTGTCACAAGGACAAAACATAGACCAAGTGCCAAAATATCCATTGGGTGAAGGAGTCAATATGCAAGGTAGTAAAAAAACCAAAACCATCCTTAAAAAATGAGCCGAGAAACCGACTAGAAAAGGCGCCAAGAAGGGCAAGCCACACACCAGCAAAACAATAAAAACAAAGAAAAAAAAAAAGACTATATAACTGTACAATTTGTGCATACCTCAAATTTGGCAATCCAAGAAATGCTTAAGATGCCTACCATTAACAGGCAATTCAAGTAGTTCCCCATGTAAATCTTTGAGAGAAAAGGTATTCTCACCAATTTTGGTATCAATGGCATAAGGGCCCATCCATAATGCATCAAATTTTCCATGCTTTCCCTTGTCTTCATGCCTACTATCCCATAACAAAAACAGAATCTCCAACATTGAAGGCTCTAGGAGTAACCTTCTTGTCAAACAATATCTTCAATTTTTCCCTAAATCTGACATGCCTTTGATGGGATGCTCTTCTCTCCTCATCAAGCTCAATAATTTGATTCATCCTTGATTCATATGGGCCAAGCTCTTGATCTTCCAACTATTGGGAAAACTGAAATGAAGATAATTAAAAGTGCAAGGGCAACAAAGCTTGAGCTCCATACACCAATTCAAACAAGATTTTACCAAGAACTCTTTTAGCAGTTATCCTATCACCCCAAACGCAAATTTCAATTGTTCACCCCATTTCTTCTTGTTTTGCTCCAAGATTCTTCTAATGATCTTCAACAAATTCTTATTCTTGGACTCAGCTTGTCCATTCCTCTTGGGGTTATAGTTTGAATAATAAGTCGATTTATTCCATATTCATTGCACATTGACATTAAAGGTTTGGCTCTAAAGTACATGGCATTATCAGCTACAATCTTGACTGGGACTCCAAATCTACATATGATTTGATTCAACAAGAAGGCCATAACTATTTAGTGTGTTGCCTTCTTGGTGGGGATTGCCTCTACCCACTTTGTAAAATAATTAGTGGCTACAAGGATCCACTTATGGCCAGCACTAGAAGGATTTGAAATCTCACCAATGAAGTCCATCCCCCATTTCTTGAAAGGAGCTTCAACTAATACAAGCTGCAAAGGAAGGGAACCTGAAACTTTCAATCTTCCAAAGAAATGTTGGCAACTATCACATTTTCTAACCAAATGGTGGATTGCATCTATGAAGAGATTAGGCCACCAATAACCATCTCTCAAAATCTTATGTGTTGTTACTTTTCCAGCAAAGTGTCCTCAACAAACCCACCCATGGAAATCAGCAACTATCTTGGGAGCTTCATCTTCAATTATGCATTTCAAGAGGACAACTTCGGGTTCTTCCAAGCCAACCCAAGGTCCGTGATGATATATTTTTGAGAAGCCATTTTGAGGGCCCTTTTCTAATTTTTATTTAAATGATGAGGACAAGTAAAGGTGTCTAAGGTAAAATATTATATCCTTGTACCACTCAAATCTTACCAATTTTTTAAGAACATCTACCCTTTCTTCCTCTACTTCATTTACTTCCACAGTCTATAGGTTTCTCTCAGCCATGAGCTTAGCAAGACCCAAACCTCTTACCAACTTTGTGGTTTGGATGTCCATATCATACTCCTATAGTTTTTTCACCCATCTACACCTTTTACTTGAGATCTCCATCTCTGATAAGATGTCTTTCACCATGGTGTGGGGAACATAAGCAACAACTTTTGAACTCAATATATAAGGCCTGAAAACTTTTGTTGCTTTCACCAAGGAAAATGCTTGTTTCTCCATGATTGTATACTTTAGCTCAGCTACTTGTAAAGCCTTACTAAAGAAGGCAATAGGCCTCTCAGCCCCATTCTCATCCTTTTGTAGAAAAATAGAAGCAATGGTATACTCAGAGGCAAAGGAAAAGATTTGGAATGTCCTCTTATAGTTTGGGGCTGCTAAAACAGGTGCATGTTTGAGTGCATCCTTAATCCTTCAAAATATTGAATGGCAGCCTCCTCCCACCTGATAACTTGGTCCTTATTTAGCATGCTTGTGACTGGAAGATTCAGCTCAACAAAGTTGGAAACAAACCTTCTAATAAAATTAATTTGACCAAAGAAAGATCGGATGCCTTTATTGGTTCTTGGGATAGGTACTTTGCTGATTGCTTCCACTCTCTTAGCATCTATCATAAAACCATCTCTTCACACAATGTGACCAAGAAACTTGGCCTTTTACACAACAAAATGACACTTATTTGGATTAAGATAAATGCCATACTCCATACATCTGATCAACATCTTCTCCAAGTGCTACAAATGATCACCTCTCCACCTTGAATACATAGTCACATCATCTTGCTAAACGGCAATAAAGTCATTGATGTAACTTAAAAAGCAACATCCATTGCTCTTTGAAAAGTTGCATCAACATTCATCAAACAAAAGGGCATGCTAACAAAAACATATGTTCCCGAGGAGTAGTGAATGTTGTCTTAAGTCTTTCGATTCTTTGACTACCACTTGATTGTATTTGGAAAAACCATCCAATGTAGATAACAACTCAGACCCTGTCACAAGATACAACATATTTTCCATATTTGGCAAGCAATAGTTGTCCTTCATGGATGCTTTTTTAGATTTATAAAATCTACACAAATCTGATGTCTCCGTTCTTCTTTTTGATCGCACAAGCTTTAACCCAAGATGAATATCTAGTGGGCTGAATAATACCTCCATCTCTCAATTTCTTTAACTCCTCTTGCATTTTCATGGAGAGGAGTGGATTGATTAGCCTTTTCTTCTATCTGAATGGTTTGGAATTTATTTTAAGAGGAACCTCATGTTGAAACAAGTCTTCTCTATATGCTTTTAGCTCTGAATATGACCAGGCAAGACAGGTCTTGATCTGTTTCAGCAATTGGAGGTAGGACTATTTTTCTTCCTTGTTTAAACTACTGCCCAACCAAAATTTACTTGGTTTATCCTTTGTGCCAATTTTATGCTCTTCCACATCCCTTGAGGTAGACATGCTTCTATTTATGATGCAATCAACATTATTAAAATTTGACTCAAGTGCAAGAAGACCTTTAGGAATGGTGTTTGTTTTCAATCGAATGATGTCTTTCTCAAAAAAATTCTCTTACTTCAGTCATGCATACCAGTGGCTCCCAATCAATATTTTTATTTGCAAACTCACCTTGGTTTTTAATAACCTTAGCACTTGAGCATCATCATTAAAAACTTGCCAATGTTTCACATTATTAGCGACACCGGCCTAGTCAAGACTTCCAATGTCGTATTCACAATAAGATGAAATGGTCCAATTTCAAAATCTAGAACCTAGTACTACCAACTTGCTAGCAGCATCATTGATACCTCTGTAATGATACACAATGTTAAAGGAATCAAACATTTCAATTAAATCCCAAAAACATGCTTATGTTGCTTCATCCGCTGATTTTTTGTAGCATATAGTTTTCTTATTTGTTTGACAATCAGGTATGAATCTCCTTTTGCAACAATGTCTTTTACTCCATATTTCCATGCAATTCTTAACCCTAACAACAATTCCTCATACTCAGCAATTTTGTTAGTGCATTCAAAATTAAGTTTGAAAGAAAAAGCAAACTCTTCCAAACTAGGAGAAAGTAGAACTATACCAACACCATTTCCAAATTTGGAGCAAGCTCCATCAAATAGCAAGGTCCAAGGAGAACCTACCACCTCAAGGAACTTTTATTTTTCCATCTTGTTTTCTTTTCCATCAGCAAAACCAATGAAATTCTCAGCATCTACATCAGCAAACAACACTTCATAGGAAGCATTGTTTGGGTCCTCAATTAGATGCAACATTTTCTTTTCTCCATAGAGCTTGACTAGGCTACCCTCAATGGGAATGGTGGAAAATACATATCCATTTGGACACTCCCTCCAAAACTTACAGCTGACTTTCTTGACAAAATAATACCCCATTTGGAAGGGCAATCAACAATCACAACATCTAATTTTAAATTCCTCCCTGGATAAGATGCAAGTTGCACTACCAAACCTTTCACACAACCAACAACCGACACTTCTCTTGAGTCCATGGTAGTACACTTTCCATAGGTTGTTGTCACTTTGATGTCCAACTCATTCATGGCATTACATGATGTACTAGAATCAAACATACAATTGTGAAGTAGCTTATCCTTTACGATACAAGTTGTGAAGAATGGATCAAAATTCAATTGGGAATCAACCAAAGATGTCCCCAAATATACCTCAGCTATCTCTCTAAGATCTTCTACTGCTGGTGGTGTTTCAAGGTCAATAATGATATGAGGTGGAGTTTCAATAAAATTTACATGTATGCTTGGAGTAACCTTCTCTTCTTTCAATCCCAAGTACTCAAATTCTCTCTTCTTATGCTCAAGAATTCTACGTAGCTCAATAATTGGAACACTCACTTTAATCTGGATCAATACTTGGGCTATGTCATAGGGGATATTCTTTGGCAAAACAAAATTGGAAGGGAGACAATAATATTCATTAGATGGCAAAGTGGATTCTTGGCAGCTTGGGCATGAGGAGGACTGTAATTTTGTTTGGAACAATAAAAATTCTGACAGTGCTTCTCTCTAGGAGCTTATTTTGGAATGCTTGTGAGAAAGGGTGTTTTAGGTTTGGCATGAGGCCCAACTCCCTTAACAACCTTGCATCTAGTGTTATAATCTTTCTCTTCAGCTACAACATCATTCATCAACAATTTTCTATCTTCCTCTAAAGGGATACCAACATCATACTTCTTAATCATCAAAGCTCTTACATATTCAAATTCATTTTTAGGAATTTCAAAAGCTTTCACTACATCAACTTCAAGATCATGAGGGGGAAAAATATTTGTACCCATTTGATGCAATCCCAAAAATTTGCAGCTGTCCTATCACTTATTACTTTAGTATATATGTTGCTCCTCCTTGTGAGCTTGAAGAATAGCCCATCATGCAAATATCATCATCAGTACCATCATCATTATTAGCTTCACCTTCTTTCTGGTTCACTTCACATGGAGGATGAGGAAGAAAACATCTATCACACCAATCCATATCAACAACTTTATCAAAAATAGTAACCCCGGTAGTTAAAGGGTCGTGAAGCAATCTACTTTCATGTTCTTGGTGTTGTCTATTTACAGATCCGACAGTGCCCTTTACCTTTGTCATCAAACCGCTGCTCACTCCTATGGTGATTGCTAAATCTATCTTGTGCTTGCAGCCTAAGCTGACCATGTGAAGTCTCGCCCAATTCCCTTCTTAGCTCTTGCCAACTTGTATGAAATTTCTTTCACAGCCCCTACCAAAGTTTTCACAACCTCTTCAAAATCAGCACCTTTGCTAGCTTGAGGTTTTTCAAGGTTTATCAAATTTACACCATCTCTCTTGAGAGGTTTCCCAATTTCTTTGATATTGTTCTTAATTTGAAGTGCCATGGTGAAAGCTTGTCTTAGATTGGTTGGGTTCTTATCTCTTAGGTAATAGGTTGCCTTCTTATCAAATGCATCTCGCACATTGTATTAGACAAGATTCATCATAAGGACACAAATTAATAGGCAGCCTTCTCACGCTTTGTTAAACCTTGTGTTGAATTCATGAACTAATTCATTAGGGTTATTCTTGATATTCTCAAACTAAGATAAAAGAAATCTAGGATCAGTCTTGTCACCATATTGCAACCTAAATGCATTTTTCATTTCTGCCCATGAGTCAATAGAATTATTAGGTAGAGCCTTATACCAATCCCTTGCATCCTCCTCTAAGGTGTGGATGAACAATTTTACATACACATCCTTAAACTCTATCTCAAAATCTTCCATCATATTATCAAAAAGTTTGAGATGCTTTGATCTCCAGTCATAACATTGTTACCTTGAAACTTTGGTAACCTATTTCTCACATCTTGTGGGACAACATTTGGATAACCATCCATTCCTCTAAAATTTATAGGACCAAAGGTGTTAACAACAAATGGAGGTCTAGGTTGAGCCATATTGTTTCATGGAGGTGATCTTGGAGGTGAAACAAGCTGATGAGGAGTGAGAGGTCTTTGGGGAATGGGAAGGAAAACTTCAAGATAGATCTCTCTTAAGGGCTCTCCTTCTTGATGATCTCTAGAAAATTTAGAAAATATAGGAGCAGATTTAGGAGCAAGTCTTTCAAATGCACAAGAAGGTCCCTCACCTGATGGGGAATTCAAATCAGCAACAGGATTGTTTGAATCAGATCCACTTGAAGAAGAATTGCAATCCTCAATAACAGGCTGCTCACTTTCAAACTCAACAATAGGGATCTCCTTTCTTGTAGTCAAGTCTCCAACAACCTTCCACACCTTTCTCCAATCTAGATCTGAGTTTCTTGAATCTGTAAACAACTTCTTAGTAGAATCCTTGATGAAGAGAGATCTTCTTCCTTCCAGTTTTATAGGAATGAGCAACAAATTATAAATGATAGAGAGGTAAGAAAACTGGTATTTATTAATATTAAATCAGCATGGAGTCACCACTAAGGACTTTCACCCTAGTTGTACAAAAATACACTAAAATAATCACAAATGTTTTCTAGTCTCAAACCTTTTCCAGCTTTATAAATCAAACCTTCTTCTTCTTAAATCAATCAATCACAACACTCCCAAAGTGTATGAACTTCTAAGAAATGGAAAAGGGGCAGACAAAACTTGAAACCCTTCTTTAAAACTTGTAGATCTCAAGCATAGAATGATATTTTACAAATGTAGCAGCTCAAATACTTGAATACACAAATGATTAAACTCTTGAAACACTTCAAAAACACCAACAAATTCCAAGAACTCCCCGAAACAAATGCAGTGGCGGAAGGTGTTGGTACCCAAATTTGTTCTCCTTTTCAGTTTGAGTAGCATCGGAGATAGGGAATGAAGCTTGAAGTCGTAGATCATGATGTGTGTCATTTTGTAGCCGGGAGGTGATATAACCGCACTCAGATTTATGGAGAGATGGATAGTACTTTGAAAGGATTTTGATCTCGACCCTCACTATTTTAGGTTGTGTCTTTTCAACCAAGGTAAGAGAACCTATATTCTAACCCCCAAATGGTGAATGAGATGAATATGTCCCTCAAGTTATGCAAATATTATGAAAAGGCCTTGGGAAAATATGATCAACACTCCAAATCTAACATTCACAAGTTGTCACTCCCAGATTATGGAGATATTTTCAATGCAAGGCAAGGGTTACTAAAGAAATTGTATAATCCTGATTTTCCTTGTGCATTTTTGTAGATGGGTTAGATCCTTTTGTTGAAACACAATGCAATGCAGGGGTAGTGTTGGTAGGATTAGTTTGTTTGAATGAAAGTTTTGGTGGGGTGTTGACAAGACAAGTTCGGGATATATCAAATCTTTAACAACCTCTACAATACTTGAAACAACTATTATCGATAAATTGCTTCAAATAATCAAGACATTATTTTAACCAAGAGGCATAAATGGAAGCCTGTGCAACACTCTTCACACAATCTTTGAGAATTCACCACAAAATCTTGAAGTAAATAACTCAATTAAACACAAAAATGCATGATCAAACCATGCCTAAGGTAACCCCAAAGGCTTACAAGCAATCTCTGCGATCAAGGAAGGTAAAGTGATTTTAATTTTATTTATCGCTTTATCGGATGAAGGCTCTTCAACATGAGATTTCAAATGCCACTAAACTATCAATAAGAAATGGATATTTTGTGTGATTTCTAAACATTTTCAATGCAAGATTGCAACAAGAACAATGGAAACTATTTGCAAACATTTAAAAATGATAACATACATCATATTGCCGAGAAAATAGAAATTAACTCAAAAGCTTGTTAGATTCATTAGCGGGGGAGAGTTTTATGAATAATCTCAGAGCTGTGTGAGGGCTATACACTTGTAACCAACTCACACATGAAGATCCAACATAGAAGATATTATTTTGTTTCTTTGGTGAGTTTTTTCGGAAAAATGAGCTTTCTCTCGATATTGCTCATGATTTTCAACTTTCCCCTCTCGCATGTCTCAAAACATGCATTATATATCTCTTACCACATTTGATCCTTCTTTCCCAAGTAAATAATATGCCATGAGATCAATTTTGGTACAAGAATTATTCATGATTCAATGAAAATGACATCAAATAGAAAAACACTCGCAGGTTGCCATGTGTGCCCAAAAAATTAAATCTTTACAAATATCCGGGTCATTATCCATCTTGGAGGCATGTTTTTCATCATTGAGACATGCAAACACCTTTTACTCATCATTTTCACACTTTTACCTTTTCAAATTACCTCTGCAACTTTTGATTTTGACATTCCACGTGTTTTCTTGGGCTGGGGTACAAAATTACTTCAAAAACATCCCAAATAAAATAATTAAGCCATGAAAGTGATGCCAATGATCATGGCAGGCCAAGAAAACACACAATCACTATAAATTTGATGATTTTTGATGCAAAAATTGTGATTCCAAGCTTCCAGGAGCTCCCGTGGCGGTCAAAACAAATAGATGCACAACAATCATGGATATTATCCATCTTTTAATCGTGGCCCTCAACGTGGAAGTTGTGGATTTAGAAATAATCCTGAGTTACCTTTTTAACTTTTTGGATAAGGCCGGACACATGGAAAAAATGATTGGAAATCAATTCGGGCTTACTTTTTGACTTTTCCACATTTTTGGAAAAATGGAAAATTTTGAATTTTTTCTCCGCCCCTCCGCCTTTGAATTTTGGAGTTGACATGTGGCACATGGTGGGTCCCATTGGGATCGTGCTTCAATTACATGCATTTTGACTTTTTTATTTTTTTCACTTTATACCCCATAAGCCCACACCTCTCGATTTCTCCTTCCTCATGTGTCGCTTCCTCTATCACTAAAATCAGGGCCCGATTCTCATTTTAACCCTTTTTTTTTAAGGGAAAAAATTCAATTTTCCTTCCACCCAGGACCACCTACCTTCTTTGCCTTCGCCATGTGTCTCCTTGTGATTCGTCACGGGCCAGCACTCCAAATTTTGATTTTAAGCCCCTTTTTAAAAGGGAAAAAATTCTCTCATGCCTCCACCAACCCGTCGACCCACCTTGTCCTTTGCCACATGTCACTCATTGATTTACTTGAGGCATGCTAAAAAAATTTCACTCTGAACTCTTTTGTGAAAAGGGGAAAAAATCCCCTTTGACTTCCGCTAGCCCGCCGACCCACTCTGCACTGCCGTGATGCCACGTGTCATCCTCTGATTGGAGTGGGGCTGAAACTTATTTTGAAACTTTAGAGAATTAGAGCTAAAAAACTCTAAGTCCCCCCTCGGCCTGCTCCTCCCTTTTGGTTTTTAGGACACGTGCCTGGGCCCCGATTGGGGCGGTGTTTTCGAGCCAATTTTTGATTTTAAACTTCTTTTTGCAAAATAAGGTCTAAAAACCTTAAGGGAATCCAACCACCTGTCATCCCACCTTCCAATTAGAACATGCCACATAGGAAAAATTGGAAAAAATAGGTCCATGGGCCCGAAAAATGCCCCATTTGTCAAAAAGGTGAAAAGTGAAAAGTTACAACACTTCCCCACTTTTCCTCAGCCAATTAGAAGCTGCCACATTTCCAATACCTTCTAAGGATGAATTGGATGGGCAAATGACACCCGTATGACTGTCAAAATGTAAAAAAATCAAAGGATGCCCTAGAATTCAATTTTTTTGTCAAAGATGGCAGATTTTTGATTTTAAATCCACTGAAGCATGATTTTCGAACATTTTCGACCTTGGGATTGGATTTTAAAATACAAACAAGTTTGAATTGATTAATTTTAATTTTTCCATGATCTCGCAAAGGGAAAAAATGAGACAAACAACAAAATTGGAAAAACTAGGGCATAGAAAAGGGCAAACTTCGAATATTCCTTCAAATTAGGGCAAAACAACAAGTTTGTGAGCATTTTAAAGCATTCAATTAGAGGGGAAGAATTACAGACCATCAAATCAAATGATAAAATGTTTTTGAGTAGATATAGATTTGAAAATTTACGGCAACATGGTGCAAGCTCAAAAATGGCACCACCATAACCCTAATAAAAAAGTATTTTATCATCTTTTAGGAAAAGGAATAAGCCTGATATTTTATTGATTCAAGAAACTAAAATGTCTAGAGAAAAATTGAGTGAGGTACAAAATAAAGTTTGATCCAGATCGAGCTTGATTGTTTCTTCAAGGTGAGTGCGTCGGGGTTTGGTGACTTTTTGGAATCAGAATGATAGAGAAGGGAGGTTGATTTTCAAGTCTCAGTATCATGTTGTTATTTTGTTTACTGAAAAGTAGGATGGGTCTGAGTGGATTTGTTCCAATATTTATGCTCCCAATTCGACTGTTGAAAGAAGAAAACTTTGGATGGATATTGGCCAATTTTGAATCCAATGTAAAGAGGTGAATTGGTTAATTAGAGGTGATTTTAATACTCCTTTGTGCATGGATGATAAAAATGGTGCTGTAGGTGTCTACAATGATAGTATGGGTGACTTTTCTGACTTCATTGCCAACTGTAATTTGGTGGATGTTGAGTTGAAAGGATCTCCTTTCACTTGGTCGAATAGGAGATTGGGGGAAAATATGATTCAAATTAAATTGGACAGGTTTCTCATTAATCTATCTTGGTTACAACATTTTGATGTGTCCTTGGTGGCTTTACCAAGAATTGGATCAGATCATAGTCCAATTTTCCTTCAAACTAGTGTAAGTAATGGTGTAAGAGGTAGGTTGTTTAGATTTTTTAAGATGTGGCTGCAACATCCTAGTATTAAGGAGGAAATTAGATTGAGTTGGAAAGTTTGTGTTAAAGGGAAACCTATGTTTAGGATTGTGGCAGTTAAAGAATATTAAACTCGAGACTGAAATTTTGGAACAAAGAAATGTTTGGAAATATATTTTCTCTAAAAACATAGATTAGTGAAGCGTTAAAGAAGTTGGAGGATGAGATTGTTAACAAAGGATTACATAAAGATTTGAGAGATAAGGAGAAATTTCTTTTGACAGAATATCATAATTTAGAAGCTAAAGAAGAGGCTTACTGGAAACAAAACTCTCGTGTTATGGGGTTAAATAACAGCGATGGGAGTACAAAATTTTTCAATCTTATTGCATCTATTGATAAGAGAAACAATACTATTTTGAAATTAGAAGATGGAAGGGGAGTTAGAATAAAGAATCAAGGGGATATTTCACAGGAATTTGTTAGTTTTTTCTCTCAGCTTTTAGCTATTGGTAGGGAACCTGATATGGGTAAGGAAAGTGATATTGCAAATATTTTTCATTATGTTATCTCTCATCAGGATAATGTTGATTTGATCAAAATCCCATCTACAGAGGAGATATCTACTACAATTTTTGATTTGGAAGGGGATAAATCACCTGGCCCTAATGGTTTTCCTGCTCTATTTTTCTAGTCTTTTTGGGATATCATTCACAAGGATGTGGAAGAGGCTATTCAAGACTTCTTTAGGTATGGTAAGCTCTTGAAGGAAGTTAATAGTACTTTTATCGCTCTTGTTCCTAAGGTGCCTGGGGCTGAAAAAGTGACTGATTTTAGACCAATTAGTCTGTAATATGGTCTATAAGATAATAACTAAGATTATCTCTTTAAGAATTAAAGGTTTGTTGGAGTATTTTATTTCTTCAAATCAGGGAGCTTTTGTTGAGGGTAGAAATATTTTCGATAGTGTGATAACTATTCATGAAGTTGTTCATTCGGTGGATGTTTTAAAAAGGGTGGAAATGATGCTCAAAATTGATATGAATAAATCCTATGATCGAGTGTCATGGAGATTCCTTAAAATAATTCTTGAAAATTTGGGTTTCCATAATCATTTTATTGATTTGATAATGGAGTGCATCTCTACTCCGAAGTACTCAATTTCGTTAATGGGAAATCAGAAGGTTTTTTCTCGTCTGGAAGGGGGTTAAGGAAAGGGGATCCTCTTTCTCCCTTTCTTTACATTATTTTGGTGGAGAATTTAGGAAGAATATGTGTTGACCGTAAATTGAAAAATAAGTTGCATGGGTTAGTTATTTCTAATGGTCTTGATCCTATAGCTTTACAAAAATTGTGGATGATACTTTCCTTTTGGGTAAAGAAACTCAAGCGGAAGCTATGGTTTTTAAGGAGGTCTTATAGGATTTTGAGGAGGTTACAGGTCAGCTCATCAACTTTAGGAAAATATTTGTTCTCTTTTTTAATGTGGATGTTGAAATTCAAAACAGAATAGTTGTGGTTTTGGAGTGTCCTATTCAGGTGTTGCCATGCTCATATCTTGGAATGCCTTTGTTCAAAGGAAGAATGCAGTTGGAAAGTTGGAATCCTTTGATTATGAGGTTTAAAAAAAGTTGGCAACCTCGAAAGGAGCTTAGTTATCCATGGCAGCTAAACTCCAATTACTTCAAAGTTGTCTTCAGAGAATGGTGGTGTGTAACACCCGCTAAAATGACCACTCAAGACCCAAGAACAACCTAGGTTTAGATAGAAAAATTATGGAATAATTTTTTTCTTTGAAAAGCGTGACCACAACCAGGCTTCAAGCAACAGTTACCACAACAAAGATTCAAAGTCAATTAAAATTTAATAAATGAAATTTCCCATTATAACAACCATTAGATCCACATTACAAAATTAATGAGTATAATTAATCCAAATATAGTTAAATTTCTCTTAGGTGTAATTTAATAAATAATTAAACTAACACTATAGTTAAATATTCCTTAATTTATTTTAGAGGGTCAAAGGAGCCAAAACAATTAAATGCCCAAGGTTTTTAATTTCACTAGGTCTAAACAATAACCAAGGTTCTTATTTACATGGGATAGAAAACATTCTCTTATTCCATAATGTGACCCCTTAAAAAAGTCAACCCATGCTCTAGAGTTAAACATTTAAGTTAAAAAGGGGTAATTTCTCACTTACCCACTCTCAGACTCATCTTTACACTTCAACTAAATTTTCACATATTTAACACACTTAAGGTTTCTAGAAAATATTTCCATCGAGAGGAAATTTATTCCCATTTTAAATGATATAAAGAAGTCCTCCTAACTCCTCGTATTTCTCAAGTTACGGGCCAGTGGGCCTTGAGGAGAAATTTTTCCCTAGAGAAGGCCTGCGAGCCTGGGGCATAAATTTTTTCCCAAAGGCGGGCTTGCGGACCCAGGGAAGAAATTTTTTCCAAAGGCAGACTTACGAGCCTCGGGAAGAAATTTTTCCCAAGGGTGGACCGTGGGCATCGGAAGAAAATTTTCCCAAGCCACAAAGGACACGTGGCACATTTTTAAGCCCATACGGGAAGGTGGGTCATCAGAGATAATTTGGATTTTAACCCTTTTTGTTTGAAAGGGAAAAAATGTTAAAAAACCCTTACACCTCTGTAGAAACCCAGGTACACCACACGTCATGCCCAAAGTTTCTAGCAGGGAAGCAGACTCTCAGGGAAAACATAGAAATATTAGCATTTTGCATTAAAAAACATGAAGGTTAAAAAAAACCGAGGCCTTCACCGACGCTTGAAGAAGCCACGTGTCAGACCCACAGTGGACAAGTGGGGAAGCGGACCAGTGGGAATACTTAATTTTTTTCATCCTTTTTCTAAAAGATAAAGTTTGAAAGTGCGGGCCCGCGAACCCACGCAGGCATTTTCCCGAAAGTGAATTGGCGGGGTTGTGGATCCATGGAGGAATTTTTGACATTTTGCTTCTTTTGCAAAAAGTGCCCTAAGTAATTTTCGGGCCCATGGGTCTGATTTACAAAAATTTTCCTCCTTTGTTTTTCAAACTAAGCAAAGTAAAAAATTCAAAAGGCCATAACTTTTGATTGGAAGCTCGGATTAGGGAAACTGAGTACTTTTTGGAAAGGGCTCGAACTCCTCATTGCATAGGAATCTTAAAAATTATTTTTGAAAAATTAGGTGGGTTTTTTTAATAAAATGTCTTTCCTACCATTAAAATGTGAATTAAACCTTCTCAACAACCAGACTTGATTTGATCTTCCATTCTTTCTTCTTCAACCTACCAAACGCAGTACATGCAGAATTACACTTGACCAAAATTGAATGGATTGCAGGGTTCAATTGTTAATGGTTTAGTTGTTTAAACAAACTTCTTTCCTCTTTTATCTGCAAGGTGTTTTTATGCCTTCAACTCGATTAATGAAGTTTTATGTAAATTTATTGAGCAATACAAACTATTTTGGGATGTGTTTTGATCATCCTTAGTTCATTTTAAGTTTTCATTTTGTCTTTCATAGTTGCAGGGTACTCTGTATATTTTTCTGACATTTATTGTAGGTTTGAAACAATCTAATAGAGATCCATGTATTTCAAACTGGATATTTATCTATTTCATTTGCCATGCTTTAAAAATTTAAGTTCATTCCATTCTAAATTTACAATGTTCAACTTTCCTTCAATCAATATGTGAAAAGAAAGAATGTAATTCTATTTTCAAAATGTGCCCTTCAAATAATACAGAGGAATGTAATAATTTTAACACAGGCATTTCCATCCTTCAACAGAGAGTTTACAATATACATACAACAACAAGTTTTAAACAAGAGTAACACCATTTGATGAAAGGTGAATCAACATTCAATTAAATTAAATAATTCCTTTTACAATTATTTTCTGTTAGCCTAAATATGCCAAAAAATCTTTCTCATTAATTTTTCACATACAAATACAACTATCATATTCAAAAATAGAGCATATTTTCACTACAAATATTATTACAATGCCGTCCTCTTAAAGTGGGGAAATTTAAAAATAAAGGACCCAAGGAGAACTGCAAAATTAGTCTTCACATAAGCTCCATGTACAAAAACAAGAGAGATATTCCATGTTTCAAATTGGTCACAACAAAACAAGAGGAGAGGCAACATTCTCCACCCAACCAGGACTTCAAATGAAGAGGGGAATCCATCCTCCTCATTAGCCTCTCGAGCCCCAACCACATTACAATAGGAAATTCATTCAACGCATGGCACCAAGAAAATATTCCACAACACAAAATAGATTTCACAATCACATCACAAATAAAAATAAAGTGCATTTACAGTCACAAGAAGTATAGTAACAAAATGTATAAGGCCTCATCACAAACAGGACAAAGGAGCAAGATCTATGGGGAAAGATGATTATACATTGAAATGGGGAATTGGTGACCACCTTACAAACCCACCAAAATATTCATTTCACACCCCCGCATACTCTTATGCCTCCCATAACTACCGCTTATGCCTCCCCAAAAGTAAGAAATACAAGTTATTTCTTGTCCAAGGTAAAACACCCAACACAAACTCCCTCCACAAATAACTCTTAATCCTCCCCAAAATCTTATGCCTCCCCACAAAATATCTCCAAAGTCTTCTCTTCCAACACACCTAGGCAATCTACGTAACCCACCAACAAGCATACCAAACATTCAAAACATTCACATAACCAAAATATGAAAAGAAAACCTTTTAACAAGAGTCAATGTCGTACCTCTCCATGATAGATCTTGATCCACAAGTTCAAAAAAGGATTATTCAAATCCAAACAATCCCAAAGAAATAAAAATCAAAAAGCATTCACAATCCTCTAATTCTCTACAATTTCAACAAAGACCAAATTGAACATGAAGTAACCCCCAAAACAACAAAAGAATTCGAATAAAAAGAAAAGGGAGAGAGGAGGATGAGGTGGTTGTATGTAGGATGCCACATCACTCATCCTCAACTCTACCTCACAATTCAACTTAAATTCTAAGGCATAATTGAAAAGTGGGTGCATAAAATGACCCTTTACTTACACAAAAATCTAAGTTCACACCCCAAGGACCAAAATTAATTTCAGGCAAGAAGGTGCAATAAAAACTTACAACTTGTCTTCTCAAAATGCATAATAAGGGATAATTTTTACCCTCCAACCCATAGGTAGGGTTTGTGTAAAAATTTGAGAGGTGTGGGACAAGTTTAAATTGTCCCACAAGCCTCCAAAATCATCCGGTAAGGACAGATCCAAATTTCAAAAGGAAGGGGGAGTGTTTCACACTCCAAGTTACTTACACATCTCTTACAACACATAAACCAAGAGCCATCAAATCTAATAAATACATTATTTTGACCCATTTTAATTAATTAGCGACATGATTACTCACCAAACTTGACACCAATTAAATAAATAATAAAAGGGAACATATATCACTAAATAAACACATACAAAAAAATTAAACAAAGGAACTAATTAAAAGAAAACACATAACCCCTTGGTCACATTTAAAGGTGATCCCCCATGGGAACCCATAAAAACAAACAAAACAAACACACAAACAAAGACAAGTTGTCATGGTGGCCCTTGTTGAATTCATCTAGAATTCCAATGTGGTTGGTCTCCAATCCCCCGATGTTTGTTGTGATGTGTTTTCATGTAAAACAAAAATACCTCCTTTGGCCTTGTGGCCGCATCAAGTACATCCAAAATAAATACAAAATATAACTTCCAAAATCATCTATATATGAATCACAACATCATCTAGGCAAGTAACAATATCATTTACAATTTCATCAATAACCATATGATCACAAGATTAGTTCAATTTTCTAGGTTTACTCAATATGACAAAATATCACATGTAGAAAAAACATACATATAAACATGTCAAGCAATGTATAAACATGAATCTAAAATGTCTCGTATTAATCCACATGCAACATATATGAATCAAAATCAACTATAGTGTCTAATATCTAGTGTTTAACATCATACCAACTCAAAAGCTACAAGTGATGTCCATAAATATAGTCAATAGTGTCATAATCAATATCAAAAGGTGTTGAAGGGAAGTGGGCACTACATCCCCTCCCCTTAGAATTGACTTCCTCTAGGAAGTCACCTGGAACAGTGTGGAAATTGAACTCATAAAAATGTAGCATCCTCCTATGTAGTGCAGTCTCATCATATTTGTCCCACTTTGGACTTGAACCTAATCAATATTTCTACCTCGAAGTCCCATGGTCCTCTGCGCTCTATAATGTGAATGGGATCCACCATTACCTACCCCGATCCTGCACCTACAAAGAGGTCCAATCTAGCACGTGAGAAGGGTCTGCAAAATATCTCCTAAGTACTGAAACATGGAACATGTCATGGATACAAGACAAGCTAGGTGGAAACGCTAGATGGTAGGCCAAAGGACCGATACACTCCAAGATCTCAAAGGTTCCCACAAAATGAGGAACTAACTTAGAACCTTTTCTGTAATAGATGGTGATCTTATGTGGCCTGACATGAAGGAAAACCTTCATTCCCACCTCAAAACTATGGTTGGTCATATGCTGATCTGCATACTTCTTCCGTCTATCTATGCCTCCCGCAGTCTCTTTTCGATCATAACCACTTGCTAATCTGCGTCCGCTATAAATCTTTACCAAGAGAAACCCTTTCCTCTAACCTAACCCAACTAAGAGGTGTCTTGCACTCTTTGTCATATAGCTCCTGGAAAGGAGCCATGCCTATCGAACTCTAAAAACTATTAATGTAGGAAAACTACACCAAGTACAAATATCCTCCCATATCGACTGGTGATCCATAACATACATCCTAAGCATGTCCTCTAAGATCTGATTCACCCACTCGATTTTTCCATATGTCTTAGGGTGATACGTTGTGTTGAAATTTATCTTCATTCTAAGGGAATGCCGTATGGTAGTCCAAAAGTGCGAAGTATACTGAGAGGATCACGGTCACAAATAATCTTCATGAGAATCCCGTCCAATCTCTGAATCTCATCTAAGTATACCCATGCCACTGCAATAGATGTATAAATGGTCTTCACTAGAGAAAAATGAGCCACTTTTGTCAATTTATCCACCGTGACCATGATGGCATTGTTGTGGTATCTGGACATCATGAGCCAAAATCGAAGTCCATAGAAATGGTATCCCATTTCCATTCTCGTATAGTATGAGGAAAGAGAAGGCCATGTAGATGCTGATGCTCGGCCTTCACTTTCTAACACTCTAAAAACATGAAACAAATTGAGCCATGTTTGTATGAATTCCCCTCCAATGATACAATTGTCTCAAAGTGGCATGCATATTCTTCACCCTGAGATGGGCTGAATAGGGTGCACGATGTACCTCTACTAGTCCTACCTCAAGCCCCCATCTTTGGGAACATAAATCTAGCCTCTATGACTGATAAGGCCATATACCTCTAAGGAAAAACCATCAAACTTCCCTCAAGAGATCTCTAAGACTCGATCTATTCTCTATCTCGCAATGTAGAAGCTATCGTGAGGAAACTAATATAGTATCCTACCCCGCAAATCTATGCTCACTTTGTATTGTTCATAACAACATGTATCCTCTTACTAAGAGAATCTACAATCATATTCTCCTTCCCCTTCACATGCTCTATCTCCATATTGTACTAACAAAGCAACTCCATCCAATGTCGTTGTGGCGTTGAGATTGGGCTACATGAAAAGGTGGAGAAGACTCAAGTGATCGAGTCTTGAGTGTAAATCTATGGCCAACAAGGAAATGTCTCCATTGAGCCAAGGTGTGCAAAACTACCGCAAGCTCAAGATCATGAGTTGGATAATTGAGCTCATAATATTTGAGTTTACGAGACTCAAAGGAAACTACTATGCCCTCCTACATCAACAAACTTCCATGCCTTGACAAAGAAGCATCCTGCATACAAAAATCACCCCGCACATCTAGCCCTGCAAGAATAGGCACTATTGTGAGGCATTCCTTTATAGTCCTGAAGGAATTTTTGCATCTGTCGACCAAATAAAATTCTTCCCTTTCCACTAAAGAGAAGTGATGGGGTTCGAACCCGAGAGAAGTCCCGAAAAAATATCCTATAATATCTTGTTAAACCCATGAAGGTACGCACCTCTATCACACTAGTGGGAGTTGTCCAATCCATAATAGCTCAAATATTTGAAGGATCGAGTGTGATACATTCCCGAGAAATGATGTGGTGCAAATATTGTACCTCAATCTAAAACAACACACACTTCTCCAAGTTCCCGTAAAGCCGTTGTTCACAAATACACTCAAGAACCAGGTGAAGCTGCCCTCGTGCTCCTCACACATACGTGAGTAAATCAAATTTTCATCATGGAAGATGATTATGAAGCGATCTAAGAATGTTCTGAACACTCCATGCATTAAGCTCATGAACACTTTAGGGGCATTCACAAACCAAAAGGCACCACTGTGAACTCGTAGTGGCCATATCTCATATCGAAGGCAATCTTATGGATGTCTACCACCGTAATCCTAAACTGATGATAATCTGACTAAGGTCTATCTTTGAGAAAATTGTCTCCCCCTACATCCGATCAAACAAATCATTGATGCGTAAAATCAGGTAACGATTCTTGTTCATTACATTGTTTAGTGGCGGTAATCAATACATCCACAGAGATCCGTCCTTCTTCTTTACAAAAATCATCAGTGCACCCCAAGGGGACACACTAGGATGGATTAGGCCTTTCTAAAATCCCCTCAAGCTGCAAATTGATCTCACAGAGATCGGGGGTAGTCATCCGATAAGGTGCTCGTGAGATAGGATCTTCTCCCAAAACCAAATCTATCTCGAAAATCCATCTCGGTGGGGGTGATAAACCCGTAGCTCCTCTAGAAAGACATCTGAAAAATCTATCAAGATGGGATAGTCCTCAAGGGATGGTCCAATAGACTCACCCTTTGATCAGTCACTAACTATAACAACATACATTTGACAACCCCTTCACCCACACCGCTTAAGCTACATGGCAGAGATGGTGTGAATGGAAATGGGTCTCCTAATCCCTGCTATCACTGACTCAACTCCTAGATCATCTGCACATGATATAATATTATGGTATCAATAAACTTTTGCTTTATGTGTAGACAACTAGTCCTTGCCCAAGATGACTCCATACTTACCCAACGGTAGGATACAAAGATCCAAGGTAGTGGTGAAGGGTCCTAAATCAACTACACACTCCTTAACCAAAGATTCTACTAATAAATTGGTTCCGAAGCCATCTTGACATCCCAACTAAGACCCTACCTAACTCCCACCAGCCTACATCGCTCTACTAAAGATGGTGAGATAAAAGAACCAAAAAAACCATGATAAAATAAAATGGAGGTAGGAACACAACCAATGCTACTTGGCGTCTCAATCACGGTACTCTGGTGCTCATCTTGACGTTTCTTGACCACTGCATAGATCTGATGACCACACCCCATGTCACCAATAATGGGCTCAAAGATATGCATCTTACCCTTATTACTATGGTTATGTGGGCACTCTCTCCAAAAATGTCCAACAAGACCACAACCATAACAACTATCCAGTCATCTCCCATGAGTAGCAGCTCCAGCTGGTACTCTAGAGGTCTATGTTGTGGATCCTGATGATCCGACTATGGAATACTGAGGTCTCTGTATCGAGCTCCTGCTAACTTCACTCATGGTGCACACTGTTTCCTAATGGGAACCCTAGGACGAGGCCCCATACTCCACATCCTCTTTGCATAAAATCTTTGTGGAGGCTTGTATGGTGGGTGGGTCTTCTAATACTGTTGCGGCCTAAAAGATGACTATGTTGAACCCGGTCCACCACGAGGAGGAGGAGCTGACCCCCTCGACCTGCTATCCTACATCTACTAGATGCCTCTTTGTACTTTGTCTCGGCTCTTTGTGTCTTTCCCCGAGTCTCTTTATGCTATATAGGCCTTTTCAATGCCTCGCCTAATGACTACGAGATAATGGATACACACTGAACCACCCAAGTCTACATTTATGCCCCAGATAAATATGTGGATCTGTACCTGCTCATTGTACATGTAGTCAACATACTAGAGTAGATCTATAAATTGAATCTCATACTCAGCAAATGTCAAAGATGCCTGTCGGAGGCCATGAAACTCATCTCTCCTCTGTTGTATAAACCTCCATTATAAGTACCTTCTCCTTAACCACTCCTCAAAGAGCTCCCACGTAACCATCTCTGAATCAACATGGAGCTTTTTCTCCTCGGTCCTCCACCAAAACCTGCTCCATCCCTCATAAGATGGATCGCAACACGAGCTTTCATGTTTCTAGTACAAGGGAAGAGCTTGAATAACCCGCTCAAGCTCACCAACCAAGACTTTTCTTGAAATCCACCTATGTAACTAGAATAATGAGATGGTTGTAGCTTCAGGATCTCCTTGATATGGTCTACCGCTGTAGTCTGGGGACCCCTAGGACTCTATGCATACACATCTCTAAGGTTAGGGCTCTGAGACCTATCCCTATGTCATGAAATCTGGTCACCTCGTCCGCTCTGAGTGACTCTGCTCTTCCCGATTCCATGCAGGAGTTCTCTCCTCTATGCTCCTCACCATGCCGAGGAAATGCATGAGCCTCAATAGATGGCTCCCAATAATTTTTGGTGGTATTCCGGCTATGGACCCTCCGCATAAAGCACCATTAACATCCTGAAGCGTCTTTAAAATCAAAGGCGGGATGGCTGCTACAAACATGATCTAGAGGTGACAAGTCTAGGTCTATGTAAAAGGACCACTTGTCTTGTCCATGCCTCCTATACTGACAAAGGTGAGAGTTAGTTCGTTATTCTAGGTTTTGTTTAGTTTTCCATGTTTACTAAAATATGTGATTTTCAAACAAAGTTGTTTTCTAGATTTAAAAGTGTGATAGATTTAATATTGGACTAGGTTTAATGTTCATGTCTCAAGTTTTCTAGTGTGCCCAAGGGTCCAATATTCAAACCCATGGCTCGATACCAAGTGTAACGCTTGCTGAAATGACCACTTGAGACCCAAGAAGAACCTAGGTGTAGATAGAAAAATTATAGAATTAATTTTTTTCTTCAAAAGAGTTCCCACAACCAAAGCTTCAAACAACAATTACAACAACAAATATTCAAAGACAATTAAAATTAAATAAATGAAATTTCCCTCTTTATATAACAACCATTAGATCCACATTACAAAATTAACAAGTATAATTATTCCAAATATAGTTAAATTTCTCTTAGGTGTTAATTTAATAAATGATTAAATTAACACTATAGTTAAATATTCCTTAATTAATTTTAGAGAGTCGGTGGGGCCAAAGCAATTGAATGGCCAAGGTTTTTAATTTCACTAGGTCTAAACAATAACCAAGGTTATTATTTACGTGGGATAGACAACATTCTCTTATTTCATAACATGACCCCTTAAAAATTTCAACCCATGCTCTAGATTTAAACATTAAAGTTAAAAAGGGATAATTTCTCACTTACCCACTCTCAAACTCATCTTTACACTTCAACCTAATTTTTCACAATTTAATTCACTTAAGGTTTCCATAAAATATTTCTATTAGATAGGAAATTTCTTCCCTTTCCAATATTACAAAGAAGGCCTTTTAACTCCTCATATTTCTCAAGCTACGGGCCGGCGGGGCTTGGGAGGATTTTTTTCCCAAAAGTGGGTCTCAAGTGGGCTGGGGAAGAAATTTTTATCAAAGACAGAGCCTACAAACCACGGGAAGAAAGTATTCAAAAAGGTGGACCTATGGGCCCAGGGAATAAATTTTTCCTAAGGGTGGACTTGAGGACTTGGGGAAGAAAATTTTCCCAAGCCACAAGGGACACGTGGCATGTTTTTAATCCCACATGGGAAGGCAGGTCGTCGGGCGTAATCTGATTAAAAAAATGATTGAAAATGAAAAAGGTTCAAAAACCCCCACGCATCCACCGACACCCGTGGATAACATGTGTCATGCCCAAAGTTTCCAGTGGGGAAGCGGATCGTCGGGGAAAATATAGAAATATAAGCATTTTGCATTAAAAAGTGCTACAAGTAAAAACAACCCATGCCTTCACCGACACCCTGAAGAATCCACATTTCAAATCCACAATGACAAGTGGGGAAGTTGACCAAGAGGGTGACTTATGATTTTTGCCCTTTTTATAAAAGGTAAAGTTTAAAAGTGTGGGCCCGCAAACCTACATTGGCATTTTCCCAAAAGTGAATTGGCAGGGCTGCAAGGTCATGAAAGAATTTCTGACTTTTTTAATTTTTTGCAAAAAATTCTTTAAGTAATTTTTGGGCCCGCGTCCAATTTACAAAAATTTCCCTCCTTTTTTTCAAACTAAGCGAAGTAAAAACTTCATAAGGCCATAAATTTCGACTAGAAGCTTGGATTAGGGAAAGTGGGTACTTTTTAGAAAGGGCTCGAACTTTGCTTTGCATAGGAACCTTCAAAATTCATTTTTGACTACTTCGGTGGGTGATTTTTAAGAAAACATCTTTCCCGCCACTAAAACATGAATTAAACCTTCTCAAGAACCAGATTTGATTTGATCCGACATTCTTTCTTTTGAAACTTGCCAAAAGACATGGGGAGTTTCACTTAACCAAATTTGAATGAATTGTAGGGTTCAATTGTTAATGGTTGAGGTGTTTAAACAATTTTTTCTCTCTTTTCTCTACAAGGCATTTTTCGCCTCTAGATCGATTAATGAAGTTCTAAGTAAATTTCTTGAGCAATACAAACTATTTTGGGATGTGTTTTGATCATCCTTAGTTCATTTTAAGTTTTTTTTTCTTTCATAGTTGCAAGGTAATTTCTATATTTTTCTAACATTTATCGCAGGTTTGAAACAATCTAATAGAGATCCACGTATTTCAAACTAGATATTTATCTATTTCATTTTCCATGCTTTAAACATTTAAGTTCATTCCATTCTAAATTTACAATGTTCAACTTTCCTTCAATCAATATGTGAAAAGCAAGAATGTAATTCTATTTTCAAAATGTGCCCTTCAAATAATACAGAGGAATGTAATAATTTTAACATAGGCATTTCTAGCCTTCAACAGAGAGTTTACAATATACATACAACAACAAGTTTTAAACAAGAGTAACACCATTTGATGAAAGGTGAATCAACATTCAATTAAATGAAATAATTCCTTTTACACTTCTTTTCTTTTTCCAAAATATGCCAAATAAATCTTTCTCATTCCTTTTTCACATACAAATACAAATTTCATATCCAAAAACAGAGCAACTTTTCACTACAAATATTATTACAATTCCATCCACTTAAAGTGGGAAATTTCACAATAAGGGACCCAAGGAGAACTACAAAAATTTTCTTCACACAAGCTCCACGTATAACAACAAGAGATCCACCATGTTTCAAATTGGTCACAACAAAACAAGGGGAGAGGCAACGCTCTCCACCCAACAAGAATTGCAATGAAGAGGGGAATCTATCCTCCTCACTTTGACCCCCGAGCCCTAACCACATTATAATAGGAAATGTATTCAACTCATGGCTCCAAGACAAGATTTCACAAAACAAAATAGATTTCACAATCACATCACAGTCCAAAATAAAACGCATTCATAGTCACAAGAAGGATAGTAACAAAATGTACAAGGCCTCATCACACAAAGGACGAAGAAGCAAGATCTATGGGAAAAAATGATTATACCTCGAAATGGGGAATGGGTGAACACCATAAAAATCCATGAAAATATTCATTTCAAACCCCTACATACTCTTATGCCTCCCCCAACTACTTCTTATACGTACCCCAAAAGTAAGAAATACAAGCTATTTCTTGTCTAAGGTGGAACACCCAACCAAAAATCCCTCCACAAATAACTCTTAAGCCTCCCCAAAATCTTATGCCTCCCCACAAAATATCTCCAAAGTCTTCTCTTCCAACACACCTAGGCAATCTACGTAACCCACTAACAAGCATACCAAACATTCAAAACATTCACATAAACACAATACAATAAGAAAACCTTTTACAAGAGTCAATGTCGTACCTCTCCATGATAGATCTTGATCCACAAGTTCAAAAACAAGATTCTTCAAATCCAAACAATCCCAAAGCAATAAAAAATCAAAAAGAATTCACAATCCTCTAATTCTCTACAATTTCAACAAAGACCAAATTTCAACATGAAGTAACCCCCAAAACAACAAAAGAATTTGAATAAAAAGAAAAGGGAGAGAGGAGGATGAGGTGGTTGTATGTAGGATGCCACATCACTCATCCTCAACTCTACCTCACAAGTCAACTTAAATTCTAAGGCATAATTGAAAAGTGGGTGCATAAAATGACCCTTTTACTTACACAAAAAATCTAAGTTCACACCCCAAGGACCAAAATTAATTTCAGGCAAGAAGGTGAAATAAAAACTTACAACTTGTCTTCTCAAGATGTATAATAAGGGATAATTTTTACCCTCCAACCCATAGGTAGGGTTTGTGTAAAAATTTGAGAGGTGTTAAACTTGTCCCACAAGCCTCCAAAATCATCCTAGAAGGACAGATCCAAATTTCAAAGGAAGGGGAGTGTTTCACACTCCAAGTTACTTACACATCTCTTACAACACATAAACCAAGAGCCATCACATCTAATAAATACATTATTTTGACCCATTTTAATTAATTAGCAACATGATTACTCACCAAACATGACACCAATTAAATAAATAATAAAAGGAACATATATCACTAAATAAACACATACAAAAAAATTAAACAAAGGAACTAATTAAAAGAAAACACATAACCCTTGGTCACATTTAAAGGTGATCCCCCTCCATGGAAACCCCTAACAACAAGCCAAACAAACACGCAAACAAATAAAAGTTTCCATGATGACCCTTGTTGAATTAATCTAGAATTCTAATGTGGTTGGTCTCCAATCCCTCGATGTTTGTTGTGGCATTCTTTCTGCAAAACACAAATACCTCCTTCGGCCTCATGGCCACATCAGAAAATACAAAATATAACTTCCAAAATCATCTATATATGAATCAAAACATCATCTAGGAAAGTAATAATATCATTTACAATTTCATCAATAACCATATGATCACAAGATTAGTTCAATTTTCTTGGTTTACTCAATATGAAAAATATCACATGTACAAAAACATATATATAAACATGCCAAACAGTGTATCAACATCAATATAAAATGTCTCTAATAATCCACATGCATCATATATGAATCAAAATTAACCACAGTCCCTGATCTCTAATGTCTAACATCATACCAACTCAAAAGCTACAGTAATGTCCATAAATATAGTCAACAGTGTCATAATCAATATCAAAAGGTGTCAAAGGGAAGTGTTCACTACATGGTGTATTTGATGTCCCTATTCAAGATGACATCTAAAATTAGATAGATTATTACTCAGATTCAGTGAAGGTTCTTATGATCGAGAACAAAATCTAAAGATAGAATTCCATTGGTGGCTTGGGAAAAAGTGACTCTTCCAAAGTATGCTAGTGGGTTGGGATTAAAAGATATCAGGAGTATGAACTTAGCCCTTATGGTGAAAATTGGTTGGTATTTGGAGCATGAAGATGGCTTATGGGTTAGAATCCTTAAAGCTAAGTATTTACATTTTGATCAAGCCTCTTTTGTCTCTAATGGTGCTCTTCCAGATGGTTCCTTTTTTGGAATGGTTTGGGAAAATGTAGAGATATTTTGTTAAAAGGTAGTAAATGGTCAATTGGAAATGGCACAAAAATCAGATTTTGGGAAGACTGGTGGTTAGTTGAGGCTCCTTTAGTTCATCAAGTTTATTGGAGAGAGGTGGTAGCTCACTTTCAATTAACCATGGGAGATTGGATTAGAGATTATTGGGAGAGATCTAATTGGGGATGGGTTTGGAAAGAATTGGATTGGGAAGGGAGGGATGAAGATGGTCAGGAAAGAATTAGAAATTTAAATGTTAATCTCAGAGGATTACATATACCGTTTTCCAAAAAGAGGATGAGTTGATATGGTCTTTGACAAAGGATGGTTGGTATTCGGTCAAAATTGGGTATGGTATAGCTAGAAATTGTCCTCCTCCTCAACCGTTTTGGAAAAATTTATGGGATAAGAATATTATTTCAAAGATTAATTTTTTTATGTGGCATGTTGTCCAGAATAAAATTTTAACTATTGATAATTTACAAGTGAGAGGAATGATGATCCCTAACTGGTGTGTTTTGTGCAAAAATGATAGTGAATCGGTGCAACACCTCTTTCTTCATTGTCCATTTTCTAGAAGAGTTATGTTTCATATTATGAAAGTCTTCCAGACTTTGTGGGTCTTTCGAGTCATTTTTTGACTAGTATAGGCAATGGATAAGTCCCTTTGTTTCATTAAGTCTTTCGAAGGCATGGAGTTTTGTGGTGCCTCACTTTTTATGGGGGATTTGGTCTAGAAAGGAATGGCTGAATTTTTAGGGATAAATAGAAAAAATCTCTGAGGGTGGGGAGTGGTATTTTAGGTGCTCTGAGAAATAATCTTTCTATTGTGAAGTTTAAAGAGAAAACAGGTTTTCCTAGACATGAGTAGGAGATTATTCAAGCCTTAGGAATCACAAACTCTGTAAAACAAGTTCCTTTGGTGAAGAATGTGGGTAGAAGTAGTGTTAAATGGGAGAAACCTACTGAAGGATGGATGAAATTGAATTTTGATGGAGCAAAGTAAAAGGAAGTACTGGTTTAGTCTGTAGTTGGTGGTATTATCAAAGATGAAGTGGGTGCTTTGGTTTTAGCATATGTTGAACCTATTGGAAATAATTCAAATAACTATGTTGAGGCTTATGCTCTTTTAATTGGGCTACTATGGGCTAATTCTTTGCAAATTAAAAAAATTTAGGTGGAGGGAGATTCCTTATATATTATTAATGTGATGAAAGGCCTCTCTAAGCACCATATTAATATAGATTCTATTATAAGAGATGCTAAGACTATGCTTGTAAATTTTGAAAATATTCTTTTTAATCATGTGTTTCGGGAAGCTAATATGTGTGCTAACATGTTGGCTAATATTGGCAGTCAAATTCATCATAGAAGGTGGTGGTGGGATGAGGTGGAGTTACCCCAAAGTATGAAGGTCGTGCTAAATGTAGAAAGACAAATTCGGGTGTGAGAATAGGATTTGTGACATCCGGGAAATAAATTCACCATGGGTGAGATTTATCGTCACAATCATAACAGTGTATGTGCTGGTTGGGAATGGTTATTTAAAGGTTTGGTTCAAGTTTTTGTAGGTTTCTCCAAGTTTTCTTCAGTAGTCAGTTTGAGATGGGTGGGGCTAGGGTTAGGGTGGAGCCATCCTTGTCAGCTAGTTTGGAAAGGGATTCCTTTCTTTGGGTTTTGTTTAAGGATGGTGGTATTTGTTATTTTGTTCAAAGTTCGAGGGGGATAATGAGTTTATCTCGAGGGAATTTTATTTGGCTTGGAATAATGGTTTTATTTCTATGAGGGGTGTGATTTTCTTGGTGTCTGAGGATTTCATTGGTAATGTGACCAAGATGGACTGTGGGGGATGTAAATTTTTCAAGGATAGATCTCATCTTCAAGAGGAAGTGCATATTTTTCTAGAAAGTGATGAGAAGATCTATTTCATGGAAGATGGTATTGCTCGAAAATATCTTCCAAGGAGGTGGGACGAGGTTTGTTTCTACATTATGAAGTATATAACATTGGATGGGAAGTACCAGAAGTTACATTCTCAACATTTAATGCTCTTGAACCATTTTTGTAGAGGTAGGAGAATGAGTATTCCCTTTTACTTGTTTAACTCCTTAAATTTGTCGGTTAAAAATTTTAAAGAGGAGAAAACGGAGGTCCTTCTTCATCAAGGTTTAATTATTTTTCTGGTTAAGTCGGAAAACTGAATTTCCAAACTAGGAGGGTCGTATTCGTTTGCATGGAATAATTAAGAAGACCATATTTCTCTTTTACAGGATTAGGATGAACAAAATGAAGGACATAGCTATACAAGAGGTGGATGCGGTGACTATTTTATTCAACCTTGTTGGGGTTTCTGATGAGAACATGCCTAAGGAGAGCCTGGTGGAAGGAAATACAATATTTAGCTTCTTTCTCTAGGAAGATTGAGGCCCTCGAGGACATGGTTAGCTAGGTAAAAGCTCATAATCAGAATTTTTTGTGGGGTTTGTAGAGGATGAATGTCGAGGTGAAGGTTTTAGAGAACAGGGTTGAGACCCTTCAGGGGTTAATTGCTAGGGATAAAGGTAAAAGGAGACAATTGGATATCAGCTCTTTTGATGAGGATGATTTCTAGGGGATGGTGTTGGTCCTAGCTCATGAACTAGAGATAAGTTTTTTGAGGCCTCATTGTTGACTTTTTTGTTGATTGGAGTGGTCTCCTTACTTATAGTTTTTTTTTATGATGGGCTCCTTTTGGGTCAATAACTATTTGAATCGACGGGTTTGTAATGTTTTTGATAGATATTCTTGTTCGAGTGCGCATATAATGTAATATCTTTTGTAATAGGCCCTTAGAGCCTTTTTTCATAATGTTATCTATAAAAAAACAACTAAAAAATTGTCAAATATATGCAAAAACACAAAATTCGGGACTTGTTTTTTTAGCATGCATTATTCTCACATACCATTATACATGTTGTTTATATTTATAGTTTCATAGATAGGGATTTTATTTCCACGCATGCATTCAAGGGGTATATTGATCATGATGCATTACATGAAAATTGATCTATGATTATAGGAGCTAATATAGTTCCTTACATACTTCTTTTGAGGGAATCGCTCCACACAAACTTTTATTATTTTATTATAGTAAATTGTCATTTCTTCATTAAACTTGACTAGATACATACTTTGCATTTTCTAGTTTTTAACTAACAACACTAGAACATTTATCTTTTGGGGTGTTGATATTTTTTTCCATATGCTCTTTTATATCTCACATGCTATGTTATTTTATCAAAGTATGAAACTCTTATTTTTTTACATGATTGTTATTTGTGTGTGTAATTCATTTTTTTCTACTCTAATTGCGGCCTAACATCCTTGATTTCATTGTGATACTATGGGTGTTCCGTGTTTCTAGCACCATGCTTTCATTGTGTTTTATTTCTTATCTTTATTGTAAGATCAATGACCTTTATTTTCTTGTGACACTTTGGGTGTCTCATTTTCATTGAATTAGGCCGTTTGTGTGATATTGTTTGCACTATTATATTTTCACTTACATCTATATTTCTCTTTTATTTTTTTCTAGTTCTCTTGTTTACATTTTTCTATTATTCTTCTTGTTTCTATTTTTTCTCTTGTTTTGCACTATTATCTCTACCATGTGAATCACCTTTGGGAGATACATTTTCTTCTTGGTGGCCACCAAATTAGCCCTAGACTTGTTTTCTACGCAAATTATCAAACTACACATATACTCTTTTGAGTCTTTTTCTCAAACTCTTTGTCACACATCCCTCAAAATACATGTTTTCTATGTTGATTATCATACATACCAGAATTGGTTACACATCTATTCATCTTGGGAAATTCTACACCTACAATTTTCATAAACATGTTTTTGACATAGAAATAGAAACAATGGAAAAAAACACTTAAAATAGCGTGAAACATAGTGTACACGGGTTCGAACTATACGGTATGGTCGAATGTATAGATGTTGTTGACTAATTACAACAATTAATTTAGGGAAGTTATAATAATTTTCTCGATGGATTCATATATTCATCTACGGACAATGTTTTTCGCAAAATTTCATAATCAAATAATTAATTTAGATCATTCTTACTGCGCAGCATGAAATATCTCATTCCTTCTTCACAACACTTATTTTCAGTACTAGTTTTAAAGATATTAGAGGCATTTTTCTCCATTTATATTTCCACATTGATAACTTAATATTACATATTTACTCAATTGTTTGACACATGGATAGATTATGGTGGTAATTCATTTTATTTCATATCAATGCGTGTCACAAATTACAAATTAGACCTAGATCACTCTACAAAGGGTGTGGTTTTTAGGGTTATGGAAGGTAGAAAATTAGCTAAGTTCTTCATAGGCATTCCATATCCTCTTACACCTAAGGTAGACGATATCATATTTTTGAGTGACTTTGAGACATGGTCTTCTTCATTCACATGGTGCTTCATATACTCACCCTTCTTATTTATATTCTACAATATTGTATTGGGTTCCATACACCCAATACTATGGAATTTCCTCAAGCATAAATTTGGACTGATAACCCCCAAGCCTTTGATAAATTCTAGAAACCCAAATCTCCAAGCACAAGGAAAGAATGAAAACTATCCCTTAAAAAATCAAATAAGTGTACTCTTTCTATTTTTACATCTCTTTATTTTACTCTTAAAGTTTCATATTTTATCAAAACTACATCTTTACATTTGAGTTATATTTGAATTCTTTATCATGGTAATTGACTATACACTTTGTCATAGGTTTCATCATGGAGTGTGACAACACCAATACAATAGGATCTTGTATAATAAACATCAAGTGAGGATGAGGAGTGTATAAAAATGAAATTATCTTTAAATGTAATCATGTAATATCATTTCATACTTAAAGGAGGAAACATAAACTATAAAATTTGATAATCCTATACTTTGAAAATGTTGTTCTTAACATTGCTCTCATATTCAAACAATAACAACTTAACCATCCTCATCTATTATATCCATAGGAATCATCCATGTTGATATTTTTATGATAAGTGAATACATGAAACATAGTAAGAAACTCTAATTTCTATCTTCCAAACTTAACATTCTATGTTTTCCCCTTTGGTTAAAAATATACAACAGGGCATGAATGTTTATATTTTCTTTCTTGCACTATATGATATTGATCCATCTCACTTTCTTCCTTAACTTCCCATGAAATATTATTCTTTGAGTCACTTATTTTACCTTAATCGACCTTTCCATCTTGAATTACCTTCATAAGCCTATATAAGCAAGTAAAACTCACCTCATCCGAACCGGAGAGATCAACGAAGCAATCTTAATGCAAAGCTAGCATGAAAGGTACCCAAAGATCCCTATACACCAAAAATACCACTTCACACTCATTAGGGAAGAATTATCTACAGGTCTAAAGCATCGCATAAAGTTTAGGTGACTAATTACGACATTTTCAAGCAACCAAAGACACCCACTCAAGTAGATTGCATAAAGGGAGAAACTCTATCAAAGAATCGTCAAAGAGGATTTCTCAAATCTTATTGCATTAAAAATATATGTCTCATACTAGTAAAATGACATGTAGTTTGAGGCCTCTTTAGAGTATTGTTGACGTTGATAATGTGTAGTGTCCCATAACCCAAATAATGTTTATTTTATAGGGTTTTGAAGGATTCAACAGAATATTTTGAGGCCCTTGTAGTGTGAAATTGACCAACATAAAACTCGAATAGAATCAAACAGAGAGAAACCTATAAAGTCACTGGAACTAGTTCTACGTAGGTGTAAAACCATATTGTTAGGGAAAAACCTTAAATATATTTCTTCCCCTACTATACGGTCTTTCCCTTGGTGTTTTTCAACTAACATTTCTAGTTACTAACCTTTGTAAGGTCTAGAAACTAATCTTTCAACATTCATAGTACCCATAGAAGCCCATAATCATATATAATAATCTAGGTGCACTCAATCCCATGTATTTTTATCTTGTATTGCATTGTGTACATTTGTTTGTTGCCACTATTAATGCATTTTTTTAATATTCAATAATTAATGTTAGAAGTTAATTATTCATAATAACTATTTGTATCTCCTCTTTCATTAAAAATTTGCTTATATTTGTAAAACCCTAATAAAACTTTTGAAGAAGGTTAAAACAATATGCCCCTTCCAAATATAGCGAACTTTGACTAGCTGGAAAATGAGGGAGAAATGACTTCGTTAGAAATCGAATTTATGAAATTATTTAGGTACAAAACCATTTTTCTGCAATAACCTATTCTCCACACACAATAGTGAATGTCTTTGAATATATTAATACAAAACATATACTTAGGTTACACTTGAAAAACATAATTTGTTTTTCAAAGAGTAACCTAACCACATTTTAAAGGAACTGAATTTCTGCATTTGCTTGCTAATCAGTCTTAAAATTCAATCAGATTTTATGTATTTAAACATCCAACGTCTGATTTTTTTCTTTTATATGAGAATTTTCCTCAAAATGTTTACCTATAAATTTGAGGAGAACATATTCCCTATACTTGTGTGGGCCGAGATGATATACATCTATCTTTTCCCATTCTTTCATTCATGTTATATGCATTTTTCAATTATTTACAAAGAATAGTGAATGAATTTGATTACATAAAATATAAATGTGTTTTTGTTCTTTGTCTAATGACAATCAATGACATTAACCTAGTCATTTTTAAGGCTATGAAAAATTATTAATTTCCTTGTCATTTTGTATTCAAATCCACTCACAAAGTTGTATTTAAACATCCTACCAAGGGCATTTTTCTTGTGGTCTCGTTAAAGAAATTCCTTGAAATAGTTAATTTCATGTCTCCTATTATGGGGATAAGAGAAATGGGAAATGAAAAATGTCGTTTATCTCATCCCATAAAAAGTAGAGGGAATTTTTTTTCCTCAAATATATGGTTAAAGAAATAACCTTACAAGAAAATAAATACAATTATATTTTTGCATGAATCATTATTGTTTTTCATACAAATAATTTAATTTAGTAAATTAATATGAGCTTGTTAAGTAAATAGTGACATTATAAGTAAACACGTTGACAAAATATTTCAATCAAAATCACAAGAAACATGCACTAACATGGTTCCTTGAATACAAAACTATGGGAGATGGGTATTTCTTATTTCCATTTTTTCTAAAGCTAAGTGTTTTTAAGATATTATTATGTATTCAAATCCACTCACATTGGTCACATTCTTACATCCTATTAAGGTCATTTTCCTTGAAATTTCATTCTAGACATTTAGTCATACAATTTACACATTGGGTCTCTATACCCATATTTTCTAGGAGACTTGCAAACTCTTTGTTTATGCCTATATTTTAAGAGATTGTTTTATATATATTTGTAGAGGCCAACGTACCAAGGATGATTTTGACTTCAATCATACATAATCTGTGAAACTAAATATGTTAACACATTTTATTTCCAATTGCTATTTTGTGCGAAGCTAAATATTTTTAATTTAATGTGATTTATCATAGGTAGGTAATAAAGTAGGGGTTGACTATGTCTATAAATATCATTGAATATGTTTTGTACACAAATTCCACCTATAAAGAAAAATCTACATTTATAATCAAACATTAATTTTTTCATGAAAAATTTACATTGTAATTTCTTTTGTCGTTAAAATATCTTATAACACATTAATATTTCCTAACATCAACTATCCTCTATATAGAATGCATTGAGTAACTTAAAAATAATACATGAAGAATTACTAAGTAGTATGGGAGAAACAAATCCCTACCTACTTAGATATCTTGATGCATCATGATCGTCACAACTTGCTAAATAGCATGGCATCAATTGTCTCTTCTATCACTTGTCAAAAACTTTAATAGTTGTCTATTTTACTTTAATGTGGAGGTGGATCTAAACTAGTTTGATGGCATTCCAAACTCATTCGACAACATTCATTTGATTGGATTTCACCACATCTTAAGCGGGGTTTCAAATATTATTAAATGGCATGCCTAGCTTATATAAGGATATACGTTCGTTTCACAAAATGTGGAAGGGGTAGTTTACTTGGCTCTCTCAAAGTTGAATTTGTTGGTGTGTGTGACATGTCTTGTCATCGTCCACATCACCTAGGTGAGTCATCTTGCCTTGCGAGAGTCATAGGTCTTAGGAAGTCAAATGAAAACTGTTAGATTTTGTCATAGAATATGACATTGTCATTTGCATCAATGCGTCATAGGCGGGGTTAATTTTAAGAGACCTATTGGAAATCAGAGGTGAAGAATACCTGGCGATATCCCCGTAACCGGTTTCGCAAGAAGGTGAATTTTTTGGGAGTTGTATGAAAAAATTCACCCGATTATCAAGTGTTGCGGCAGAAGGCTGCAGACACGCGACGAGAGATTTTGGCATTTGTCACCGCGTAAAAAGAAATGCATTGACGCGCATCACTAGACCTCGACTGACTCGATACAACACCCTCAGTGATGCGCGTCACTAGACCTCAGTGACGCGCGTCATTACGGTTGTTGTTGACGCATGACAAAGAAAATATCCTATCGTGTGTCTGCGAGCCTCCGACATCTACTTTCTCATCAAAAAATCTCCGTGTCGCGCATCAACAAACTCTTTCTCATGTGTCTGCTATGCGTCAATATTTTTGTACCTTATTGACGCGCGTCAACAACCGTTAGTATTCTTGTCACGCGTCCCCTGTCTGAGGTCTTTGTCACGTGTCAACTCTGCACTTGTCGTGCGTCAACAACCCTTTTTCTCACACGCGCGTCCACTCTATATATACCGTGGTGCGTCAACTTCTTCACCCAAGTCGCGCGTCAACACTTCCTCTGTCGCGCGTCATTACAGCTGTTGTCACGCGTCAACAATGCCCTTGTTGCATGTCCACTGTCTGTATATATTGTCACGCGTCAACACTGCCCTTGTCGCGCGTCAACTTCTTTGCCCAAGTCGCGCGTCAACACTTCCTCTGTCGCACGTCATTACAGCTATTGTCACGCATCAACAATGCCCTTGTCGCACGTCCACTATCTGTATATACCGTCATGCGCGTCAACATCGCCTTGTCGCGCGTCAAACTTCTTCACCCAAGTCACGCGTCAACACTTCCTTTGTCACACATCATTACAGTTGTTGTCGTGCATCAACAATGCCCTTATCACGCGTCATCACTGCATTTTTCGCGCGTTAACAATCACAAAGCAACAATAGTCCGAATCAGTGGTAATTAAGGGTATGCGAGTTCAAATTTCATAGTATTGGTAATTTGTTAAGCTACTTGAGGTATACTACCCGGCGAATCAGCTAGGTTTTTATAGGTCTGATGTTTTCAAATGAAGGCGAAGCCGACCCCCAAAAAAAAATATACTATATATTTTAGGTGAACAGGACACCGACCCACTCCGAATAATTCACCTTTTCAAATTTTCCTCAAATGAAATTTTTTCCATATTACGAATATTCGCCGCTAAAATTATCCTGGTCATAGGAGTTACATTCCTTATTTGGAATTGTAACTCCTCTTCTAGTGGCGTCATATGCGTCCAACATCATATGTGTCGGTGGCGTATTGGGGTTCTTTACATGTTTAGGCAATGGGGTTACTTAGCACCCCTATTTGTACTTCCTATTTTTCGATCTATAAGTATGAGCATACCTATTATTCTTACTTGTAATCTTCTTTCCATTGATTCAAATCTTGCGTTGCGTTGGCTTGACGTAACAATCGGAGTGCAACTTTGTTGTGGTGTATTGCTTTTTGACATCGGTTCTCATGCATCCCTCTTTCATGGTATCGAGTTACCCGACTTACCATCACATCAAAAACTCGAACTAATGGTGGAGAGGGATCTCATCATGTTAATCACTGCTCACTGTAATGTCATCTCTACGTTATCTACACGAGTCATGGGAAAAAGTGTCTCTAAATCATTCTTCACACTTGGATATTACAAGGTCGAAGTTGAAGGAAATGCTTTGAGTATGAACAAGGCAAAGATGAACTACAGATATCGTTTGATGTTGTAGCTAAGCTCAAAATTTCAGGTTCACTATCACAGCTTGCTATTATTCAAATGTTTTGTTGAATCACATTTTGAATCATATTTCTAGGGATAAGCTCTTCAATCATGGGTGTTTGCGTTCTAGGGGAGACTGTTGACTCTCTATTTTTATTAGTTTAACCTTGTAAGGGTAACAATGTACCAGTTGTATATTGTTGCCTTTGAAGGTGTAATAACGTAGTTTATTTTTTCCTTTTAATTTGGTTAGGGTAGTCCGTTAGCTTCGTCCAACTCATTTTCAGTACAAGCGATGATACGCATGCTGTATTTGAAACAGTGGATAAGCCTAGGAGGTACTCAATGTAATGCCAAGTGGGGGGGGTTGGCCGCCTGTCTCTCCCAGCAAATTTTCAACCACTCAGTCCTTTTTTTTTTAATGACCGGCTCTACTTCTTTGACTTCCGGATACCTTTGTCTGCGGCGTCTTGGGGAAAGGAAACCCCTGTTTTGGGGAGCCTGTTGTCTGGTTTTTAGTCAGGTTTTTTTGTTTGAGCTTTCTTCCTAGCCGCGTGGGCTCCTCTGGAGTCTGGTTCCTTATGGAGGAGGGGTGTGGAGCTTTAGCGAGTGAGGAAGGCGCGTTTCCTCCATTTTCGTGGGTGCTGCGAGGTGTGTTCTCGCCGCATCTCCACAAAGATACAACGTGTGTAATGAAAATTGCCAGTGGCGGAGCGTTTCGGTGGGCGTGGCTGCTTTTTAAGTGCTTCCAACGAGCAGCGTGATGTCCAACTCGCACCATTATTTGTTCGATATCAACGCATCCTCAAATTCGGGACTCTCCTTTAAGATATTTTCATCAAAATTGATTAAGTGACAGTGAGAGTGTTACCAGGAGACCCGATGAAATTTATTACAGAGATTCTCTGTTGAGACTTTACTTGTTTTATGCTGTAACGCATGGAAGAGAATATCTTAGGCGTGGATCTGGATCATGTCAGAATATTCATGAAGCACGCTTTTCTTTGCAAGAGATTTTAGGAGATCGATGAAGGATAGAGGAATTAAAAAGAAAGTTGGTGTAGTTAGATTAAAGCCAATAAAATGGCGCATGCTTTTTGTGTTGGTGACAGATCACACCCACAGGCACAGAAGATCTATGCAATGTTGAAGAAAACGTCTTGGGAGATGAAGGTAGCAGGATATTTTTTAGATCCAGAGCATGCACTGAGTTATATCTTCATAATCGACTATGTGACAGTGAGGGTGTTACCAGCAGACCTGATGAAATTTATTTACAAAGATTCTCTATTGACATCTTACTTGTTGTTCGATGTAACTCATGGAAGAGAACCTCATAGAGGCCGGTCTGTTTCATATCAGAATATTCATGAAACACAAGTTGCTCTGCTATTATATGAGCTGCTTCAACAAGTCACTAAGTTAGCAGGCATAAGGGTCTCTGTTGAAATTATCATCACCTTACAAGCTTCAAATGCAAATGTTTGCACCGAGATTTTGATGTTGTCCCCAAATCTGATGAAGGAAAAGGATTGTGTATCAATGCGGTAGATGCCTTTCAGAACCAGGAGCGATGTAATCATTATGTCTTGTGTCCGAGCTTCGAACCATGGTCGGTGTTTTGCTTTCTAAGGCAAGTGCTCTCGGGCCGAGTGGTAAGCAGTTCGACTCTCACCCCCAAAGCAGCTACATTGAAGCAATCTAGTGTTTGGACAACCACCTATTGCATTCTTCTAGTCGTGCCTTCAAAAGGGAATCCTGGTGTGGTATATTGCAAGAAAAGACCAAAAGTAGAGGATAAAGTGGAAGGCATGTGGTCAGTGTGCAGTCCCTGCTGGATGTTCACGACTGGTGGATGCATTAAAATAGGCAAGATAGACTAACCATATTCATAATATGCTAGTATCTAATAAACCTCTTGAAATGAAACTCTTTCTTTCTAGAAATTGGTTTAAATTTGTGATTTTGTGGATTTGCGTTCAGTATATGGTTAACAGTTGTTACTTCTGGATTTGCCTCTGTTGGTTGTCCTTATTGATGTGATCAAACCCTTTTATTTTTTTAAAACAAACAAAGGTTTTCAGTGTATGCTTTGATTGATCTTATAAAAATATATATATATATATATATATATAATTTTAAAGTTACTTCCTTCTGCAAAAATGTCATTGTTTCTTTTGTGAACCTGGGTATGTAATCACCCCTAGAATGTTGCAGCGTTGACTAGTATTGGTTTCCTGTTATGTTGTTGCCCTAGAGGAAAACATACAGTTAAATTATTATTACTATTTTTATGATAAGCGTGATTATGCACCTCGTGTATTGTGCAAATTATTAGGGCTTTTGAAAATTAGAAGTTCTATATATATGCTTGTTAAGAAGGAAGTTTTGGGCCGAAAATATGTCCTGGGTTGATAGAAGGGCATAAATTATTGATAGAACCCCATTTTGATTCTACTCTTTCGATGAGTAAAATTTGATAAAATTAATGACCTTTATGGTGTTAAGATATGGTATGTTGATGATTCCTTGTGCGATCGATTTAATCATGTATAGACATAATGCCTTGATGGAGTAAGCTAATACCTTTCACGATTCATGAAAGTTAAGGTTTTCATCAACTGCTTAAGGTAACATGAAGTTCCTTAATTTAGTCAAACTTGTTTTGTACTTCCTTCTTGATGAGTGACCTTTCATTGAAAATTTAGAATGATTGTGATGGAAGGTTGTGAATATATTTTTGTTTTCAAAAAGGGAAAAGAAGCTATGGAATAGTTTGTTTATGTGTCGAGCATCATAATTGTAATTACATCGTTATAGAAGTTCGTTATTGGAGGATATCTATCTTCAATGGTATATTATGTGTTTAATCTCTGCATAGGTTACCATAAACTTAGTGATGAGATGTAAATTAAGGAGAGTTGAGAGACCTTTTCCTTTGTATACATCGTTTATGATATTAGGAAGTGAGTTGATGTCGGAAAATTTCAACCAAGTCTAGATTCATGGCTATGTTCCTCTAAAACGGGAGGATTATAAATCTAAGGTATTATGAAAATTGAAAGGATGTGTTTAGAATGCTAGATTGCCTACTCAACTTGAGTATTAATGAGGCTTGTCGCTATTCCGGTCCTGGTTATGTTCAGTAGGTAAGTTGTTAGGCAATACCTATTCCGGACATTCTTACCGTCCTTTCCACTCATCCTTATTAGCTATGGAGTCACTTATTACCTAAGATATAATGGTTGTGGGTTTGAATATAAGATTTTCATCCTTAAAACCTTTCTGATTACATAATGGAACTTTGTTTTTACCCTCGTTGTTTGTTTATAGCCTATTAGGCCTATGGCCCTACGGAACGATTTCAAAACTATATTCTTTTTGGCAGCCAAGATCGGGTCTGGTTTTTATCTTTTGACTTCACCTTGAGAATGTGGATTGATGGGTTACACTTTAGATTTCAATCACGTAATCTACGGGATTATATGATTGAAATCCTAATACTCTCAACTCTTGTGTCTAATCATTTAAATTTCATAGTCTTGCATATTTGGTTGTCAAACTTTTGTAGTTTTAGAGGTATCTTCATAACTAAAACTTATGGTTTTCTTCTTAGTTGATATGTTGAAAATTACATCTTGTTTCAAAAGGTTGTTAGAGGTTAGAACTTTGATCCATTTCCTAGATAGAATGTTTCCTTTCATGGTATTGTTAGCTAGTAGCTTATTGTTGCTATGTATAGTCTTATCTTGCTCAGGTCTCGCGAACTGACTCAGGTTATTAATTGTTGCAGATGGCTTACGTGGTTAGATGATGGAAAGACTTGTAGATTATTGCATCAATCTTGGTTATGATGTTCCTTTGTACGAATGTGTATTATGTTATAAAATTTGGAAAGGGCCTTTAGACATTTTAGAAGAAGGGTCGTGCCTTTAGTAAATGTATTGTAGAGTATTGTTGTTGTCAGAATCATGAAAAACTTTGGCTTGTTTGGTTATCATGTGAAAGATGAAATTTTGATTACCGCTTGGTTATGGGATATTCTAGTGAATTTTAATCCTTAGAATAGTAGCGGGGCATGTCCCATGTTATTACTCTCTTGCTCCCTAGTCATGGTTCAATAGAGATGGTATGTCCCTTTGATTTGTGCATCATGTTGGAATGAATTGATATAACCTTGTTTTGTTTCCGCAAACGAGTACTGTTAAACTTTGCTCTTGAGTTAAAATGTTGAGTTGTAAATCCTCCTAAGGCATAGTAGCAATGAGTTTGTAAGCACTATAAAGTGAACTGGATAGTCCTTATAAAAGTAAAACTAAAATTTATATATATGAATATATTAATGTAGATGTGATCTACTTGAAACCTTTGAGACCTGGAACAATCAAGAGGAATCTATCTTTGTATCAAAATATGATTTCTTGTTTTTTCCCGAGCTAAACTAATAAACACTATTTTTTTGGTGAAACCTTAAATGATCTCATGGTGAAATCAATGGTTAGATTTTAGAAGATGATAGGAATTATTGAGTAGGAGGGAAATTGATTAATAAAACCTTAAATTTCTCTTTATCGTTTGAAATGTTTCCTTTGTCAAACTTAATAAAGTAAAGTCTAGATGGAACATTTAACCAATCTTGATAAACTCTTAGCCTCAATAAAAGACGGATAGTGGACAATGTGACCCTGAAGCTAAATTCTGTTGTCCTGTTCTGTTAACCCTTGCCTTGATTCATGGTGACATTCCTTAAGCAAGGTCAAAGTTTGATCCTTAAACAAGAAGGGCATTGTTATGAACCTAAGCGGTACTTTTCACTCTATCAGAGCTTATGCCTTCACCTGTGCAATAGAGTTGTGGAACAGGCGTTAGTGGCTTGAGTAAGATTAATTAACCTTGTAAGAAATGGAAAATGTTCTAAAATCAAATGAATAAGAAAGATATGGACATAAAATTGATGATCCCAGTTTAGAAAGCTTGGCTTTAAGCTATTTAATCAACCGTTGAAAAGAAAGAAGTTCTCCCTTGTGAAAAGAATTGTGTGAATCATTACATGAAATTTTATAAGAACGTAAGTTAAGAATTAAGAGACACTTTAGTAAACAAGAAAATTTAACAAGAAATTTCTCATGGGATGCCATAGCTGTGAGTGTGTCATGTGGATTGGACTTTCATGTTGTCTTGTCAAAAGAAGAGTACATTGTCCTTTATAGGTGTGAACATTTCCGTGCTGACCTTGTGGTCTCCCCCGTAACTAGTGGTTCCTAGTGTTGGTTGTAACCTTGTGACGATATGTTGTGTCGTGTTGAGTCAAAGCAAGTCAAAAAAAAAAAGTTATCCTGTATTTCACTGTGTTGTCCTTGTGTTGGTACTTTTGGGTCGTTACATTTGGTATCAGAGCGTAGGTTCATGCTCTCGAACCTATGGGCCGGATTGGTGTTGTATGGTGATGTTACATGGTGGTGGTGGTGTTACATGATGATACTGCATGATGATGATGATGTTGCATGATGATGATTTATATTGGAAGAGTAATGTGCTTTAAGCGTGATGTGATTATTGTCGTAATTGTGATATTGTGAACGCACGTGATGTGTATGTCACTCAGTGCGTATTTGTCATCATGTTGATGTGTTGGGGATGAGAGTATTCTCTCTCCTTCTTGTGGATTCTAGGAAGAATTCACGTGTGAATTATTGTTTGTGATGTGTGAAAAGAATTATAATGTGGATGACGTAGTGTTGGAGCATTGTGACATATTGTGATATGTAGGTGTATCAATGTGTTGTATGACTAGATTGATGTTAAAAGAAATGAGTTGTATCATGATGTTTTTACCATGTTTTTGATGAGAAAATGTGTACCACCTTGTTATGTAGTAATAGATGTTATGTTGAGATGTACTATGTTCATCGTATGTATGACTATGCAAATATGTAATGCTTCATGTTGTGATTTTGGGTCATACGGTGAGTGTATGAACCTATCGTATGGTGATTGCACTTTGGGTGCGTAATGTGGTAAAGTGATGTATTACGCCCTGTGGATGTATGATTGTGATCTACCCTGTATACATACCATACGTGAGACGTTATGGTAGCTATGTGTGTACCACCATGGTGTTAGTGATGTTGTTACATGTTATGTTGTGAACCTTACGCTAACCGATCCTGAGGGAAATCGGTAGAAGTGTATGTTGAGAGTGAGGAATGGTGTACCATGGGTCAATAACTCGAGCTAAAACTCGGTTTAGTAGATAACATGTGATTCTTTCCTCTCTCCCTATGTGGTTGTATGTATGCAACCTTAGTGTATCTATGACTATGTTTAGCCTTGTCGAAGGGTGGCGGGATGATTCAGATGGAGGTGATGACAGTTGTATTATTGATATGTATTTTACGAGCTGAGGCTCGATGTTTGAGTGCTAGCAACTCGTTGAGTACCCCTTTGGTGGCTAGATAAGGCCACACAGTTATCGTAATGTGACATTATTATAAGTTGATTTTATTCATAAATTGAGCTTTTACTTTATTTTGCAAGGACCAACATCTTTTCTTGATTGCAATGCTTTACAATTTTGGGCATTTCCTTGGTTTGTGGCACTAACATGGGGATTTCGATACTAACTTTGGCTATTTGGCCATTTATTTTAGCTTGATTTGGGGTCTTCTTTTAAATTTGGAATTTTTACCGCCTTGCCCAAGGCTTGTACTTTGCCACTTGGCACTTTGATTGGATTGTTGTGCTGGTTCTAATGTCGTGATGTGTGGAATAGGGTCATGGGATGCACCATGGATTGGTTGGACCTATGGACCCGCTTCGTTGTATGGGGGTACGCCCCAAGGGGTACATATAACTAGCGGGTTGTTGAACCACGCGTTATTATGTCACTTGGGTTAGGAGTGTTCGAACTCGATGTGCCTTGGGCACAGAGAGACAACCGACCTCCTTGAGGGAGGCATAAGAGTTTGAGGGAGGCATAAGAGTTTGAGGGAGGCATAAGAGACTTGGGGAGGCATAAGAGTTTGAGGGAGGCATAAGAGTTTGAGGAGGCATAAGAGACTTGAGGAGGCATAAGAGTTTGAGGGAGGCATAAGAGACTTGAGGAGGCATAAGAGACTTGAGGGAGGCATAAGAGTTTGAGGGAGGCTTATGATATTTGTGTGTATGGTTGATGTTCTGGGATATATGTTGAGTCATTGCGATGTTTTGTAGTGGTATTTTGATGTATGTGTTACTCATATCAGATGGATATGTGTTGTGATGTTGTGGTTATGTCATTGATTCCCTTGTGGACACTATGTACCTGTAGCATGGATTGGTGTTATGTGAGTCTTTCATTGATGCAAATTGAGGAAATGTCTGGTGGATTGTAGTACTCTTTTGTTTAAGTATTTTGTATGTCAGTCATTGATGTGTGACGAGTACTATGTTATGTGGAGTGTGCCTATTCTATTCCATAATTGTGTAACCTCTCCGTGGTGTAATACAATCTTGTAGTATATAATTGAGTACTTGTGAATCTGTAGTGTCTTGTGAACCTGATAGGGTGTTGTGTTAGTAGTTCATGTTGGGCACCCACAATAAAGAATAAACCAAAACTCTTCAATGATGAAATTTTAAAAGGAATTAAACTAAGAATAATGTTAATGGAAAGAGACTAATGAAAATAACAAACAAGAAAGAACTGCCAATCTTCACAGAACATTTAAAGTTAAAATTTCTACCAAATGTTCCTAAGGCTACCCTGTGGCCGTGCTTTAATCAGCTAAAATTTTAAACCATAGGGTGTACTTCCTCCTTTACCTGTTCTTAGTTGCGAACCATTTTTTTTTTTTTTCCGTTGTGTTATGTCGCATCGAGGACGATGCTTTCTTAAGGGGAGGAGAATGTAATGTCATCTCTACGTTATCTGCACGAGTCATGGGAAAAAGCGTCTCTAAATCATTCTTCACACTTGGATATTGCAAGGTCGAAGTTGAAGGAAATGCTGAGTATGAACAAGGCAAAGATGAACTGCAGATATCGTTTGATGCTGCAGCTAAGCTCAAAATTTCAGGTTCACTATCACAGCTTGCTATTATTCAAATGTTTTGTTGAATCACATTTTGAATCATATTTCTAGGGATAAGCTCTTCAATCATGGGTGTTTGCGTTCTAGGGGAGACTGTTGACTCTCTATTTTTATTAGTTTAACCTTGTAAGGGTAACAACGTACCAGTTGTATATTGTTGCCTTTGAAGGTGTAATAACGTAGTTTATTTTTTCCTTTTAATTTGGTTAGGGTAGTCCGTTAGCTTCGTCCAACTCATTTTCAGTACAAGCGATGATACGCATGCTGTATTTGAAATAGTGGATAAGCCTAGGAGGTACTCAATGTAATGCCAAGTGGGGGGGGTTGGCCGCCTGTCTCTCCCAGCAAATTTTCAACCACTCAGTCCTTTTTTTTTAATGACCGGCTCTACTTCTTTGACTTCCGGATACCTTTGTCTGCGGCGTCTTGGGGAAAGGAAACCCCTGTTTTGGGGAGCCTGTTGTCTGGTTTTAGTCAGTGTTTTTTTGTTCGAGCTTTCTTCCTGGCCGCGTGGGCTCCTCTGGAGTCTGGTTCCTTGTGGAGGAGGGGCGTGGAGCTTCAGCGAGTGAGGAAGGCGCGTTCCTCCATTTTCGCGGGTGCTGCGAGGTGTGTTTTGCCAGATCTCCACAGCATACAGCGTGTAACAATAAATTGCCAGGTGGCAGGAGCGTTTCAGTGGGGCGCTGTTTTAAGTGCTTCCAACGAGCAGGCTGTCCAACTGCACTGTTATCTGTTCAGTATCAACGCATCCTCAAATTCGGGACTCTCCTTTAAGATATTTTCATCAAAATCGATTAAGTGACAGTGAGAGTGTTACCAGGAGACCCGATGAAATTTATTACAGAGATTCTCTGTTGAGACTTTACTTGTTTTACGCTGTAACGCATGGAAGAGAATCTCTTAGGCGTGGATCTGTATCATGTCAGAATATTCATGAAGCACAGTTTGCTTTGCAAGAGCTTTTAGGAGATCGATGAAGGATAGAGGAATTAAAAAGAAACTTGGTGTAGTTAGATTAAAGCCAATAAAATGGCGCATGCTTTTTGTGTTGGTGACAGATCACACCCACAGGCACAGAAGATCTATGCAATGTTGAAGAAAACGTCTTGGGAGATGAAGGTAGCAGGATATTTTTTAGATCCAGAGCATGCACTGAGTTATATCTTCATAATCGACTATGTGACAGTGAGGGTGTTACCAGCAGACCTGATGAAATTTATTTACAAAGATTCTCTATTGACATCTTACTTGTTGTTCGATGTAACTCATGGAAGAGAACCTCATAGAGGCCGATCTGTTTCATATCAGAATATTCATGAAACACAATTTGCTCTGCTATTATATGAGCTGCTTCAACAAGTCACTAAGTTGGCAGGCATAAAGGTCTCTGTTGAAATTATCATCACCTTACAAGCTTCAGCTGCAATGTTTGCACCGAGAGTTTGATGTTGTCCCCAAATCTGATGAAGGAAAAGGATTGTGTATCAATACGGTAGATGCCTTTCAGAACCAGGAGCGATGTAATCATTATGTCTTGTGTCCGAGCTTCAAACCATGGTCGGTGTTTAGCTTTCTAGCGCAAGTGCTCTCGGACTGAGTGGTAAGCAGTTCGACTCTCACCCCCAAAGCAGCTGCATTGAAGCAATCTAGTGTTTGGACAACCACCTATTGCATTCTTCTAGTCGTGCCTTCAAAAGGGAATCCTGGTGTGGTATATTGCAAGAAAAGACCAGTGAAGCAGAGGATAAAGTGGAAGGCGTGTGGCTGTAGCAGTCCCTGCTGGATGTTCACGACTGGTGGATGCGTTAAAATAGGCAAGATAGACTAACCATATTCATAATATGCTAGTATCTAATAAACCTCTTGAAATGAAACTCTTTCTTTCTAGAAATTGGTTTAAATCTGTGATTTTGTGGATTTGCGTTCAGTATATGGTTAACAGTTGTTACTTCTGGATTTGCCTCTGTTGGTTGTCCTTGTTGACGTGATCAAACCCTTTTATTTTTTAAAACAAACAAAGGTTTTCAGTGTATGCTTTGATTGATCATATGAAATATATATATATATATATATATTTAAAGTTACTTCCTTCCTGCAAAAAATGTCATTGTTTCTTTTGTGAACTGGGTATGTAATCACCCCTAGAATGTTGCAGCGTTGACTAGTATTGGTTTCTTTCTTATGTTGTTGCCCTAGAGGAAAACATACGCTTAAATTATTATTACTATTTTTATGATAAGCGTGATTATGCACCTCGTGTATTTGCAAATTATTAGGGCTTTTGAAAATTAGAAGTTCTATATATATGCTTGTTAAGAAGGGAAGTTTTGGGCGAAAATATGTCCCGGTTGATAGAAGGGCATAAATTATTGATAGAACCCCATTTTGATTCTACTCTTTCCATGAGTAAAATTTGATAAAATTAATGACCTTTATGGTGTTAAGATATGGTATGTTGATGATTCCTTGTGCGATCGATTTAATCATGTATAGACATAATGCCTTGATGGAGTAAGGTAATACCTTTCACGATTCGTGAAAGTTAAGGTTTTCATCAACTGCTTAAGGTAACATGAAGTTCCTTAATTTAGTCAAACTTGTTTTGTACTTCCTTCTTGATGAGTGACCTTTCATTGCAAATTTAGAATGATTGTGATGGAAGGTCGTGAATATATTTTTGTTGTCAAAAAGGGAAAAGAAGCTATGGAATAGTTTGTTTATGTGTCGAGCGTCATAATTGTAATTACATCGTTATAGAAGTTCGTTATTGGAGGATATCTATCTTCAATGGTATATTATGTGTTTAATCTCTGCATAGGTTACCATAAACTTAGTGATGAGATGTAAATTAAGGAGAGTTGAGAGACCTTTTCCTTTGTATACATCGTTTATGATATTAGGAAGTGAGTTGATGTCGGAAAATTTCAACCAAGTCTAGATTCATGGCTATGATCCTCTAAAACGGGAGGATTATAAATCTAAGGTATTATGAAAATTGAAAGGATGTGTTTAGAATGCTAGATTGCCTACTCAACTTGAGTATTAATGAGGCTTGTCGCTATTCCGGTCCTGGTTATGTTCAGTAGGTAAGCTGTTAGGCAATACCTATTCCAGACATTCTTACCGTCCTTTCCACTCATCCTTATTAGCTATGGAGTCACTTATTACCTAAGATATAATGGTTGTGGGTTTGAATATAAGATTTTCATCCTTAAAACCTTTTTGATTACATGATGGAACTTTGTTTTTACCCTCGTTGTTCGTTTATAGCCTATTAGGCCTATGGCCCTACGGAACGATTTCAAAACTATATTCTTTTTGGCAGCCAAGATCGGGTCTGGTTTTTATCTTTGACTTCACCTTGAGAATGTGGATTGATGGGTTACACTTTAGATTTCAATCACGTAATCTACGGGATTATATGATTGAAATCCTAATACTCTCAACTCTTGTGTCTAATCATTTAAATTTCATAGTCTTGCGTATTTGGTTGTCAAACTTTTGTAGTTTTAGAGGTATCTTCATAACTAAAACTTATGGTTTTCTTCTTAGTTGATATGTTGAAAATTACATCTTGTTTCAAAAGGTTGTTAGAGGTTAGAACTTTGATCCATTTCCTGAGATAGAATGTTTCCTTTCATGGTATTGTTAGCTAGTAGCTTATTGTTGCTATGTATAGTCTTATCTTGCTCAGTTCTCGCGAACTGACTCAGGTTATTAATTGTTGCAGATGGCTTACGTGGTTAGATGATGGAAAGACTTGTAGATTATTGCATCAATCTTGGTTATGATGTTCCTTTGTACGAATGTGTATTATGTTATAAAATTTGGAAAGGGCCTTTAGACATTTTAGAAGAAGGGTCAGTGCCTAGTAAATGTATTGTAGAGTATTGTTGTTGTAACTGTTGAAACTTTGGCTTGTTTGGTTATCATGTGAAAGATGAAATTTGATTACCGCTTGGTTATGGGATATTCTTGTGAATTTTAATCCTTAGAATAGTAGCGAGGCATGTCCCATGTTATTACTCTCTTGCTCCCTAGTCATGGTTCAATAGAGATGGTATGTCCCTTTGATTTTGTGCATCATGTTGGAATGAATTGATATAACCTTGTTTTGTTTCCGTAAACGAGTATTGTTAAACTTTGCTCTTGAATTAAAATGTTGAGTTGTAAATCCTCCTGAGGCATAGTAGCAATGAGTTTGTAAGCACTATAAAGTGAACTGGATAGTCCTTATAAAAGTAAAACTAAAATTTATATATATGAATATATCAATGTAGATGTGGTCCACTTGAAACCTTTGAGACCTGGAACAATCAAGAGGAATCTATCTTTTGTAACAAAATATGATTTCTTGTTTTTTTTTTCGAGCTAAACTAATAAACACTATTTTTTTGGTGAAACCTTAAATGATCTCATGGTGAAATCAATGGTTAGATTTTAGAAGATGATAGGAATTATTAGTAGGAGGAAATTGATTAATAAAACCTTAAATTTCTCTTTATCGTTTGAAATGTTCCCCTTTGTCAAACTTAATTAAGTAAAGTCTAGATGGAACATTTAACCAATCTTGATAAACTCTTAACCTCAATAAAAGACGGATAGTGGACAATGTGACCACAAGCTAAATTCATTGTCCTGTTCTATTAACCCATGCCTTGATTCATGGTGACATTCTTAAGCAAGGTCAAAGTTTGATCCTTAAACAAGAAGGGCATTGTTATGAACCTAAGCGGTACTTTTCACTCTATCGAGAGCTTATGCCTTCACCTGTAATAGAGTTGTGGAACAGGGTGTTAGTGGCTTGAGTAAGATTAATTAACCTTGTAAGAAATGGAAAATGTTCTAAAATCAAATGAATAAGAAAGATATGGACATAAAATTGATGATCCCAGTTTAGAAAGCTTGGCTTTAAGCTATTTAATCAACCGTTGAAAAGAAAGAAGTTCTCCCTTGTGAAAAGAATTGTGTGAATCATTACATGAAATTTTATAAGAACGTAAGTTAAGAATTAAGAGACACTTTAGTAAACAAGAAAATTTAACAAGAAATTTCTCATGGGATGCCCTAGCTATGAGTGTGTCATGTGGATTGGACTTTCATGTTGCCTTGTCAAAAGAAGAGTACATTGTCCTTGAGAGGTGTGAACGTTTCCGTGCTGACCTTGTGGTCTCCCCTGTAACTAGTGGTTCCTAGTGTTGGTTGTAACCTTGTGACGATATGTTGTGTCGTGTTGAGTCAAAGCAAGTCAAGAAAAAAAGTTATCTGTATTTCACCGTGTTGTCCTTGTTGGTACTTTTGGGTCGCATATCTGACGCCAATACCCTCCCACACGATGGAGTGAGTATACACCCAATCAGGGCCAACAACATTAGGAGGTAGTGATACCGGAAATTTCATTGAGGCCACCCATCCCAAAACTACTCCGGGCCGGCGCGCTTAATCGCTCGGTATCAAAGCTACACGACTTGCCATCACACCAAAAGCTCGAACTAATGGTGGAGAAGGATCTCATTGTGTTAATCGGGCCACTACGCCAAGACCCTCCCGCACGATGGAGCCGAGTATACACCTAATCGGCCCAACAAAGATTAGGAGGCAAAGTGACATCGGGAATTTCTCGGGAGGTCATCCATCTCGAACTACTTTGAGGCCGACGCGCTTAACCGCATGGTATCGAGCTGGTTTTGGTAAATGTGCACTCTTTGTTTCTCAGTTGTTTATTACTTTTGGTTTCTTCTCATTTCCTCGTGTGCAAGTTTTTTCGATTATTATTTTGGAATTGTATTCCTCACCTCATATTGAGGTTGCAGCAGTTGCAAGTTTGAGGTATTTTGTTTGTTTTCCTGGCGTGAATCCTACTAACATTTTTAAAAGCTGTTCTGTGGAGTTTGTGTATTTCTTGGGGTTTGTGCATGTGTGCAAGTTTATGTTTTTCAACGCCAGATTTTACCTTTTTTGGTCACATCTTAACGGGAAAGCGCTTCATTAGAGGTTGGTTCATTTTCGGTGTTATCAGATTTCTTAAATAAAAGTGTGGCTTTTTTAAAAGTTGTGTTTTGACCTTTATCCACCTTCATCCCTGCTGTTGCATCCGGTTTCGTCCTCTACTTATGCTCGCTGGTTTCCTTTGCATTGGGCGTATTTTATTGCCTTGTTTGAGTTTGGCCGCATTTTGTATTCCAAGATTGTTGGTCGTTGGGTGTGGATCTCTACCCTGAGTTGTTCGGAACTTTTTTTTTTCCTTGGCCTGAGTATTGTTGGCTCCATTTCCGTGCGACCCGTGCTAATCTTGCATGCCGTTGAAATCCATCTTGGCTCTCCTCGACCGTTACCGCTTTTGTTGTGTGTCTTTGGGAAGTTTCCACTCTTGCCCACGTGGCATTCCTCCCACTTATCACGCTGGACACCTTGACCACCACGACCTTGACCTTGACCGTGCCATAAAATTCTCTCCCGCTGTTTAATTTCAAATCCTTTTCAAAATTTTAATATATGGTTCGGGTTTTCATTAAAGAAGTGGTGGGATTAGGGCTGGAATTTCAAATTATCTGTGCCTGTCAAATCAAAATTCGCTGACGGCTTGGCTCTTTCAAGTGGCTGTAAATTCTAGTAATTTTTATAGATCTATTTATAATCTGTACATATAAATATAAATAAGTATTATGTTTTTATATAAACTACTTTAAAAAATTGACGGTTTTCATAATTTACAGCCTGTCATTGTCTACGGTTTTAATTTTTTTACCTATAATATACGGTTAAAATCACAAAAATGGCCTATAGCATGTCAATTTCCAGGCCTGGGTGGGATGATTGAAAAGTAGTCTGGTCTTTTATAATGTTGGTCAGTGCATATTAAAAAGTGGGTGAAATATTATAAACTAAAAGGATTTTTTTTTACCTAGCCTTTAATGTAAAGTTAAGGTATGCTTTAATTTTACGTGGTGCCTTTATATTAAGGTGAGTATAGATTTTTTTTAAAAAAAGTGTGGCTTTTACAAACAAGGCCATGATATGGCAAATCCTGCCGAAGGTAATTGTTTTTTTGTTGTGTTGGATGTATTTGTTCTATGTTGTTTGCATGGGAATTGTATGTGCGAAAGGGGAAGGATCTTATGAATCGCAAGGGTGAATATGCTAGAAGTGTTCAATTTGTTTATGCATTGAAAGAAGATTGCGTGGGTATATTGCTTTTGTAATGACCTAAAGCTATGTTACGGAATGGAAGTTAGTGTTATTGTTTAATCAATTTTACAAAAATGTTATAAACATGCAACTGATATATGAATGAGTGGAGTTCCGTCTGTGTGTGATTTTGTCATCAATTGAAGGTATGATGTCGAAGTCACTTTATAATTTAACCGGACGTGTATAAGTGCAGGAAACATTTTGTGATTTGAGCTTTGCTTGACAATAAAATAGTTGATGGATTATAACTTTTCAATAGGTAAAAGTGTCTATCAAATTAGAATAGACACCTAAAAATTGTTCAGAACTCTAGTTTTCCATAAATAAGGATATATTTCGGTGGCAAAAAAATTGTAATAAAAATATGTTAATGGAATTTAAGCAAATAAAATGATATAAATCAATTTAACAAGGTCTTGTCTTTGTGAAGAAACTCGATGGATTCTTGTGAGTAGCTTTTTGATCCGTCACAATAATATTTTATTAAAAAGGCCACAGAAAATGGAACTGATCAAGACACACTTATTGATTGAGATTACCCATTCCTGGATCAGTAAGACACCACATTGGTTGCAGGCAAAATCTCTAGGCCAAACTCGAAAATCTAACATAGTTCTGTTTGCCTGTTCAAACATAGCCTTCTTTTTCTAGGCGGAGATGGACAAGACATGGTCACAAAATGGTGGCATTTCTGGACTCGCATTTAGTTAGTTTTCAAATTAATGTCGTACCTACTCGTTTAAAAAAAATAGAGACGATCTTGCCACGTAGACAATAGTGGAAATAGTACACCATACACACGCTACTATCGGTTCGGATCCAAGGCGAGGTTTTAAATGGTTCATTCTCCAATTTTGGCAAAGCGTCTCTAAAGTTAGATGGCTTTCGAAGGTGGTGGTAGTGGGGGAAACAGGGGAGAGACACACTATATATTAATGCGTGCATTCCATGACAAGTTTAAAATGATTTTGTTGGACACGTTTTAGTACGATTATATATCTATGATTTTATGTTCTCCTTGTCTTGCATGTTGTGTTCTTCATTTTTCTGAGTTACAGAGGAATTATGAGCAGGTAGAGTCGTTGGGACAATTTTCATTTTCGGGTTTTATGGTTTTGTATTTATAGGGGACACAATTTTTATGAAACACAATTTTTATGGACTATGTGCACCTTGAGCTGCGGTTAGGAGGAGGGTGTGGAGTTCTGTGAAGGAGAAAATGTCGAAACAAAGTGTGGGTGGAGTCGTACTACGCAAAGTGTGGAATTGTGGAGGAGCTCGTGTTAAAGTTGAAAGAGTTGTCATTGAAGTGTACAAATCCTGAGGCGTGTTACACCGATTGAAAATTATAATCCTAACAAGAAGAGGTCTCGTGTGTAATGCTTTTACTCCCAACTTTGTTATGCTTTCAGCTAAAGCGAGTATTTGTTCCATGAACATACTTGATCATGGGTAATTCATTTTTAACTCATTTTGTGCTCTCATTAAGCGTTGTACTAATTGTAGAACTACTTGTAGAACTTGGAAGAAGAGAGAAACAAGCTGGGATTATTCTAGAGTCGGATATAGACACGTATATGAAAGGTAGTGACTAGATTCTAAAACTACATAATTGAAAGAAGAAGCTCGTATGACTCATCCACCCTTATTTTCAATTATCAACCATATTAATATTAATCTATGATATCATTGTGTTTGATGGGGAGATATATATTTCCAAAGAACTTTAGCACAAGTCACTCTGTACAAAGTTATTAATAATTTTACACAAATCCATATTCAAATCAGTGCGCTATTTGTATGCATCTGTTTCTTTTTGGTATTCGTATGGAAAATTCATGATTTCTTTAAAATGCAATGATTTCAGCAATAATACTAGTATTTTTTACTTGTATAGTCGTAACTACAGAGCTAAATAATTACACATTTTTATAAATATTAGTTTATACAAACAGACATAACAAATGAACATTCTATGCTATAAATGGTAATCTGGCTAGATTTTTTTCCTGCATCAACCTATTGCGACCAAAGCAGGTTCCATTGTCTAGTGGGTCGGACGTAGGGGTCGGCCCTCGGCTGACCCACTAGACACTCACTCTCTCTCCCCTGTGGTTGTGTTGCCTCACTCCTGCGTCCATGTGCGTTGCCGCCCTGCCAAACCCTGAGCAGACCTAAAAAAAAGTAAAAACAAAATATCGGCAGGAAGTAACTTCCTCTAAGAGGCAATGGAACCTTCTTCAGATACAACTATAGATCCAGATCAATCAAATCGTGTATGGTAAATGAAGAGATATTAGGGTCACGATTTATCTCCGTGAGCATCATTGATTTAACCCATAAGGGTACTTATTTTAGGACGGTTGTTAATGAGAGTTTCATTTAGCATTCTCTCCCCACCCTTCTCATCTTTCATCGCCCCCCACCTGTGACAAAAAAATACAAAACAAACACAAAACATAAGGAACAATTTGTGTGAAATACGTGACAACAATTACACAACACTCTGATTTAATCATCATTCTCAAAAGAGATCAAGCAAATGGCACACAAAATATCATCCTCCATTACACTCAACTTCTCTACAAATTGTCCGAATGTATTGACAGGAAACCTCTCTCTAATAGTAAAACCTGACGCAGAAGGAGGAGTGACTGGAAGAGAATGTAGTGAGTCAAAGGTGTGTGTGTCCATCAGTCCAAGGCGAGATAGGAGAGAATATATTGCATTTTCTATGTAAACTAACGCAAATGCTAAGTTGATGAGCGCCTGGTTAACTGCACAATTATATTCTGAAGGAAATCCCATGTTCCACAATGTTCAAATCTATCAAGCCTATAAATTTCAATGATTCAAAGTACTAGTGAGAGCAAAATTCATTGTGGATGGTTCGAAGGCGGGAGTATATATTATATACAAAATTGTGAAATAGGGATTGATGTTATAAGTGAGGAAAGCTGACCGAATCGACAAGAAGACAAGCGCAACACTCACAAACGATGCCACCGTAAAACGCACAAGCAAGTCGTTTTGCAGTGGCTTCTGATCACTCGTATCAAAATGAACCTTGTGAGGCTTCTGTTCATTTTGTTGGTTCTGTTGATTCCCTTTCCCTGAAGCAGGCCATAAATCGGCATGCTTACCAGATTTCACCAGCTTCTTTATCAGAGTATTTGCATCTATATTCCCTGTTACAGTCACTTTCTGCTGCTCCGCGTCAATGTCTGAGGTATATACACCTGCCAAGAAAAAGCTCAAACAGATGAACACAAATCTTGCTAGCCACAAACAAAGTACATTGATGAAATTCTCACTAACGATTTCTGAACTCTTTCTACATTACTGAAAAGTTGAGTTGTCCATTAAAAAGATCATTGATAAAGAATTTGAAGCAACCTTCTAAATAGAACAAGTGAAGTCTGAAGCATACCCTCGACTTTCTGTAGAAGTTTTTTCACCTTCTTCTTACATCCTTCGTAGTGAATATGGACCTTGAGTACAATGGTCTGCAAAGAAAATTGTCAAAATGTTATTTACTATCATCCACCACTGCAACATCTTAAAGCAAAGCTTTAGAGCCACAAGATCTAAATGCAAACAAATACAGGCCCGCATAGAAAATCCCTAGCATTTATTAACAAAACAAACCTGGATCTTGAGAAGCTTGAAGTTCTCTTCTTTACTCATTCCTTCAGTATGAAACAAAGCCTTGCGACCCTATTCCACCTAGTGCTAAAGATGAATGTCAATACGCGTAAAACAAGATGAGCATTCAAAATCTTCACACAACCCATCTCCGACAGACTGCCGCATATCTCCGACAGACTGCCACCCACCTCAAACACAACCCTAATTTTCAATGCTCTGATTTGAATGCTTTGGTTTTCGTGTGAAATAAAGGGAACAACTGGCCATCCAAAAATAAAAGGGATCACCAATCAAACCTGTCATAAACAAAGTGAGTCTTAAATGTAGTGGAGGATAAATAGTGCCAAATAAAGGGATCAGCCAATGAAATGGAACTCAAGTACAATATTGGAAAATTAAACTTTAGCCCAATTTTAAAATAATCCATATGGCAACATCTGATTGAGGAAAGAGAAATAGATTAATTGTTAAGGTGAAAACAATATCCATGCCTTCTTGGCAGATAATAAAGTTTATAACTCATATAGTGGATTTTTTTTTTTTTAAATTCTTATAAAAAGGAGGTAAGCTTTTAATATAAGGTCAAATCAAACACCTTTCAAATATTTTAAAGGTTAAAAAAATTCTTATTTTAGTGACATTTTAAAACTGGGGTATTTTTGGCTTGTTTTATCAACCCTCCTATGAGCGTTAAAGACGGAGGGTGAGATCCGAGGTTGGCAGGAGGCTAATCCCCCCTCACAATCAAAACAAACCCTATCTCAAATTCCGTGTCATTTATAATGAGCATACATACGACACATTTTATATGTGTTTAGGGCACCTTTTTAATCCGTTTGTAGGCTTATTGGCTTTGTCTCATCATTGCGGGAATTTTTTTTGCTATAACTTTTGACTCGTTGCTCGGATCTGAGCACTTCTTTAGTCAAAGTTGCATGTTTTTTCGCATTCTAGATGATAGGATCATTATTTTTATAAACACACATATTTTTATAAAGTGCCACATCTTGGGGGTCTCTTTGTATTGCTAAATTCAACTCATTTTTTCGAGCCTAGTTCTATCCCTTTTTTTGCTTGTGGAATTGTGTGTGCGTGTGCCATAGTCTTACAACAAATGGATTCTTTCATGCGACGTGAGAATATATTTCTCACAAGGATTTCTCTTCCCCTTATTGTTTTCTCTTGTTCTTGTGCTTGCTTACATCGTCGATCTGTTGTGCCCTACGAACCTTGATTGTTTTTTGCACCATTGCGTGTTATTACACTAATTGCAAGGTGAGTGACAGACTGGATCTTAGCACACAGTCACATCTGGTTGTAATCAATGCACTGAACTATAAAGTGCTAAACTCAGGGGGTATGATATTATTCTAGGGTGGTTGTTTCTTTTCTCTCTCATTCCTTCTGCATCCTTTGGTTCTATCTCTTCATTATGGATATCTCTAAAGTACCAGTACTCACACATTTTTACTTATTTGAATGCAAATCTAAAATTATATTGGTTGTGCGAAGTAAAGGGTTATACCATGTCGCCATGGGGTTAGAGACCGAACCTAATGATGAACCCAAAAAATCTAAGTGGTTCAACTGTTGTGATGAAGCCTTAGGTCTTCTTTGTATGTCCGTCTCTCCCAACTTGCTCTTCCACATCAAAAATTCCTCGACACCTAATAAAGCGTGGAAAACACTCGACGATATGTTTGGGAAGCAAGATGACATGAGAGCGCATGAGTTGGAGAACAAACTACTAGGGCTAAATCCTAGTGACTTTTAAAACTGGCAGGCCTTCTTCTCAAAGTTTGTACACACTAGACTGCTTCTAAAGGAATGTAAAGTGGAAAAGAAATATTCTTAATTGATCTTGTTGATTCTTTCTAAACTAGGTCCTAAATACTCTGTCTTCGTTTTAACTTTCCATGCCACGAAAGCCGCCTTGGGTAGTGCTTGGACTATGCCCTCCTTTGACAGTTTTTCATCCCAAATCATTTGAGAACAAGAAAAACTCATTCAAATGGGGACTCTAAAATCTAAGTCACATGCCCTTGTGGTGAATAAGGGCAAGAAAAATGAAAAGAAGAAAGAAACTAAGGACCAACCTAAGAAATAAACCAAGACCAACCAACCCCCAGCTAAGCCCAACACTAACACTTCGAATTTTGAGCCTAAAGTGAAGAAGGAAAAGTATAAATGCTCCTATTGTAAGAAGTTTTCCCATGATGAGCATCATTGTTTTCGGAAAAAATTTGATCACTTAACTCATTTAATTGAGAAGCATAAAATAAGTGTTCTTGATCCGTTAAACAAAATGCTCATAAGGGCAGGTCTTCTAATGCAAAGGAGACTAAAAATGAAAAGAAGAAAGGTAAGGCCATTGTAGCTAGATCATCTCCATCATCAACTTAGGTTATTGATTCTGGTGCCTCGCACCACATGGCTTCTTCAGAGGTTGAATTCTCTAGCATTGAACCATGTGGCATGTCCCAAATCACGTTGGGTGATGACACTCATGTTCGGTTTCCAGTAGTGGATCAGTAGAGATCGAAGGTGGAACATTTAACCAAGTGTTGAGTGTTCCCAATCTCTCTACCAATATCCTATCGGTTTACCAAATCACCCACCTTGGTGAAGGAATACGAGTGGAATTTGGTCTTAACTCGGTGATTATTCATGAGCTTAACTCTGATCGCACTATGGCTGAGAGAAAGGTAGATCACCATTCACGGTTGTATACCTTTTCCCACTTCTCTTCTGATTTGACACCCAATTCCTTGCTCACTCATGCAAATGAGGTTAGCAAGTTATGGCATGAGTGTTTCGGGCATTTAAATTATTGTTACCTTGAACAATTGAGCCAAAATGAAATGCTCAACGAGCTACTCCGAGTTATGTTTTCTAAGGGTCTTTGTGATGGTTGTACCCTTGGAAAGCACCTGAAAAAATATTTGATAAGGGAAAATCCTGAGAGCTACTCTTCCTCGATCTTGTTCATAGTGATGTTTCTGGCCCTTTTTCATCTCCTTCTTTTACTAGAACTCTACATATACTAACCTTTATTGATGACCTTTTGTGTTATACTTGGGTATATTTTCTTAAGCTTGAGTATGAAGTTTTTGAGCATTTTCAAAATTTTAAGGGTCTTGCTAAGAAACAAGCAGAACGGTATATCAAGGTTCTTTGAATCGACAATGGAGGTGAGTATGTGAGCAATAGGTTTGAGGATTTCTACACTTCTAAGGGGATTATTTTGCAGTGTACAATTGCTTACAGCCCTTCCCAAAATGGAGTTATAGAAAGAATGAACCAAACTTTAAAGGAGATGGCTACTTGTATGGTTCACTCAAAATCTCTTCCTCCGCAGTATTGGGCTGAAGTAGTGAATTGTACTTGTTATATTCAGAACCACGTTCCACACAAGGTAGTAGGAGGGATGATACCCTTTGAAGCCTGGTTTGGACACAAGCTTGATTTTGAGCACTTTCAAGTTTTCATATCCAAGGCTATGGCTCGATTCCCAAAAAGAAATGCAAGGCATTGGATCCACAATCCAAACCTTGTATCTTTGTCATGTATCTTGATGGCGTGAAGGGATATCAATTGTTGAACCCTACCACCCATGAGCTTTATATTGAGAGGAGTGTGAAGTTTGATGAGTCATCCTTGACTTCAACTTCCACTGAGGTTCTTTTTCCCACTGATTCATATTTTGACTCTTCAGATGATGATGTTGTTGAGTGAGTTCCACCTCTCCCTGCTCATCCTAATCCTCAAACTTATGAGTCTTCTGATTCTGACAGTAGTGATGATGAGGACTATGTACCTTCTCACTCAAGTGAAGAATCTTCCGACTATGAGCTTGAGCTTTCGGGACCTCTTTGGGCCAGGAAAACTTTACAGAGTGTTGGAGATTTAGTTGGAGATCCTTTGGATGAGAGACGTACTCACTTAGACTTCACTGGACCTCACTCCTTCACCTCTTTCGATCCAATGTCTTTCCTGGGAGTATTTTGGGATTCTTGAGTGGGATTCTGCCATGGATGAGGAGTATTCCTCACTCATAAAGAATGACACTTGGGATCTTACCCTTCTTCTGAAAGGGAGAAAACTCATTCGGTGTAGATGGGTATATCGAACAAACTATGGAGCCAATGGAGAAGTCGAGAAGTATAAAGTGTGACTTATAGGTAAGGGTTTCTCCCAGGTAGTTGGGGTTGATTACTCGTAAACCTTTTCTCGGTAGTGAAGATGACTTCCATTCGACCGACTTGCCATCGCTACCGCTAACAGATGGGAAGTCCACCGCAGGGATGTTAAGAGTGTCTTCCTTCATGGGGATCTAGAGGAAGAGATCTATATGGAACAACCTTAGGGTCATGTCCATGATCCATCCCTCATTTGCAAGTTAAAGAAGTCCCTCTACGTCCTTAAACAAGCCCCTCGGTCTTGGTATGCAAAGATGGACTCCTTTTTACTTGCATCAAGGTTCACTCAATGTCACTCTGACCCAAATGTGTATATTCTCATGACAGATGACTCCATGTTTATTATTGTTCTCTATGTTGATGACATGTTGATCACCGGTAGCTCTTCCTCTATCATTGATTTTGTAAACATCTCCTTGGCCAACAAGTTCTCCATGTCCGACTTAGGATTGCTTCATTACTTTCTTGGGATCTAGATTTCACAATCGACTCAAGAATTATGATCTTGTAGCCTACATACTCTCTTCATTTGCTTGCTCGGTTTCACATGTCCGATCGCAAGTCCTCATCTACCGATTTTCTTTCTAGGCTTAAGTTGGTTTCGATTAGTCTTCCCCTCGTCGACGGTACCCTTCATCGACAGCCAGGTTGGTGGGAAGCTTGATCTACCTTACTCACACTCGGTCGATCTATCGTATGCCATTGGGATCGTGTCCGATTTATGCAGAGCCTCATGAGCTGCACTTAAAAGCAAAAGAAAGAATATCAATCACTTTGTTCATGCCACTCACACATATGGTATTCATTACTTAGGAGGGACTGAGATTGACTTGGTTGGATTTACAGACTCAGACTGGGCCGGTGATCTAGATCATCGGAAGTCTACCTCAAAGCTTCACACTCTTGGTTCAGTCATCTCGGTTGGTCCAAAGACGAAAAATGTAATGCCATTGCCATATCATCGATAGAAGAAGAATACAGAGAGCAGCGATTAACACCGCCACGTGGTTGTTTGGTTACAGGGTATCTTGACAGAGTTGGGCATCCACTTTCGGCGGCCTACCATTATCTACTGTGACAACATGAGCACTATCTCAATTTGTAGAAATCTTGTTCAACATCAACTGACGAAGCACATTGAGATTCATATGCACTTCATACGAGAGCTGATACATGAAAACATCATCGACATATAGTATGTTCAGAGAGCTGATCAGGTTGCAGACATCTTCACCAAGCCCTTCGCTGAGGTGAAGTTTCTTCACTGCAGTCTCTTTTTGGGGTGAGGTCTCTACTGACCGCCCATCTTCTTCAGGCTATATAGTCCTCCTTCTTCTCCTCTTCTTCTTTCCAGAAAGATGTTGTTTGTACATGGGCTGCTTATCAGGCCTTTAGTTGCAGGCCCCATTGACACATCTTTCTTAGTTGTCTAGGGGATTCTTCTTTTCTGTTCTGGCTTACCTGACCTCTTCCTCGGCTTCGATGAAGGGGGGGTGTTGGAGTGTGTGACATGTCTTGTCGCATCCACGTCACCTAGGTGAGTCATCTTGCCTTGCGAGAGTCATAGGTATTAGGAAGTCAAATGCAAGTGTTAGATTCTGTCATAGAATATGACATTGTTATTTGCGTTAATGCGTCATAGGAGTTACATTCCTTATTTGGAATTATAACTCCTCTTCTAGTGGCGTCATATGCGTCAGTCAACGTCATATGCATCAGTGGTGTCATTGGGGTTCTTTCCATGTTTAGGCATGGGGGTTACTCAGCACCCCTATTTGTACTTCCTCTTTTTTGATCTATGAGTATGAGTAGACCTATTATTCTTACTTGCAATCTTCTTTCCATTGATTCAAATCTTGCGTATTGCATTGGCTTGACGTTACCATCGAGTGCAACTTCGTTGTGGTGCATTGCTTTTCGACATCGGTTCTCGTGCATCCCTCTTTGAGAATCGTCATGCCGTAGAAGGTTCATAGTGACATGGCTCTACCGGTGTTGAGTCATCATGTTAGAAGGGTTTGTGGTGATAATGGAATGGCATGTGACATGCATGCTTAAAATGGCGCTCAATCATATTTATAATAGTGCATTATTATCGTGTATAAGTGATGGCTTCAAACACTCCCAAATAAATGCAAACCAAATAATTGGGGATAAAAAAGGAAAGAAGAGAGAAAGAGAGAAACTAGAGAACACCATCAATAACAGATCTACCAGCCATAAATAATGCAAAATGAGTAAAATTTGTGGTTTTGCACCGATTGATTTTCAGATGAGCTATAATAACCCCTTTATTTGTAGAGCCTAATGATTCTGAATTCTAAGTAATATAAAATATAAGTATATAATGTAATAAATTATGTACATAATACATATTTTACATATAAATCAATTCGATGGTTTTTTTTTAAGATAGGTGTGTAAAGGGAGCCATTCTTGCCCTCATTGTTTTTGGACAGAGTTGAGAACCAGCAAATTTGGACCTGTTTGAGCCATCTACTAGAAACAAATTTAAGAAATAGGACGGTTGAACTCATAAATAAAACAGCGTATATTTATTTTCCTAATTTGGTGAGGAGGTCACAAGGTATAACCCGAACAAACATGAAAAACAAATCTGTATTATTTTGTTATTGGAAAGCGCCCAACGAGAATGTAAGATGTCATCATAAATTATGTTGCAGAGTACAGACTGATCACTCTATGATTTGCTACATTTTGCAGCATTGACCAATACCTTTATTGTAAAAGTTTTAAGCTTGATAAGAATCTGAATCTTCCACGAGAAGTTATCAGTCGCCATAAACACATAAACATTGAAAACGTCGAGGCCCACATGTTAAAAGTTATGAGTGATAACAACTCGAAGTTTGTTGTGTTATTTTGGAGTCAAGGAACTCCACTTGAGAATCTATTGAACGGCCACAAAAGGTTGAACTTTGGATCCCACTCATAACAGTGAAATCATCAAATCAAATCATATCAAAAGTCGGTTTAATAGCCAATAAATAAATATTCTTCTCCAAACAGTACACAAAAAAATTAGTGTCTTTTCTGTCACTTGATCATATATTGATAGGTAATTATAGTTAAACTGTACAGTATAATAGTTATATGTATATACACAACTTTATCCAAATTTTACATATATGTCAATAAGTTAAATTATCGACCAATGAATGAAAACATAAGAAATACACTGCTTGACCTGAATTGCAGTATTCCACAAGAGAAAACCACTAGCGTTATATCAAAGATTTTAATCACGAGCTCAAAAATTATCATGTAAACATGGTAACCAAGTAATCTTCTCGGTCACTTAATCATCTGATAGGAAATCAATCATTTCTGAACTGTAATTATAATAGAAATAGCTATGTATATCTACACAACTCTACCTTAACCTCACATATATTAGCAAATTGCACAATCTATCTACCAATGACAAAATTATAATATAAACATGGTAACCAAGTTAATCATCTCATACGAAACCAATCATTTCTGAACTGTAATTATAATAGAAATAGTTATGTATATCTACACAAGTACTCTATCTAAACTTCACTTATATTTACAAATTGAATTATCTATCTACCGATGACAAAAGAGCAAATACGTTGCTGGGTTTCATCTTATTTGGATAATGGCTTGAATGCAGTATTTGCCCCAACAAATCACTAGGGATATAGATAAGATTTTAATCACAAGTTCGAAAATTATCATATAAGCGTGAAAGCCAAGCAATAAACTCGGAGAAATTATACTTTGTTAAAATTAAAACCACTGATCTACATATTCTACTATTTCTACTCAGATGGAAAGAACTTAGCAAATATAAACAAGGCCTCTTTATTATTAGCATATATAGAAGCTACAGTAAGCAGCGATGAAACATGACTCTATACTTGTTACTGAGGTATTTTTTTCTTTCTTTCTCTATAAGATTTGTGTGAATGAGCTGGGCTTTGGAACCCATCTCACAAGTTAGTGATTATTACAAGGAAAAGCATGCAGTGATATTGTTATTACCTGCTACTCCTGGATAACTTCTAGTGGCCTTACATAGAGCAGAAGTACCATAGCCAAAAAGAACCAACACAACTGAACAGGAAGACTAAAAGCTTCCTTTGCCTTTGAGTGACTTGCCGATTTAGGATGAATCCATCCCAGATCAAGGGAGGGAGATGCTAGAAACAAAATGAAATTGAAATACCCAAGCCCTTGAATTCTGTTGAAGGATTCATCAAAAGGAACATATGACCAGCAGCTTGTTCTCTACATTAATGTCAATTCCAAGTCCAGATCTTGCAGCTGCCATGTTTTGGGGACACAACAGCTGTTCAAGATGGAATTGCAGCAAAAACAAGCAGGTAGAGGAGTCTAACATTAGGGCCTATAAATAAATAAATAAATTATACTCTTACAAACAAACAAACAAACAAGAGGGTCCCTCTGATTTTGAGTGGCCAGTAGATTAAATTACTAAACAAACTACAGAGCTTCCAATACCCTTTGTATTTTTATTTTAATAAAGAAAAAAAAAAACCTAAAGCACGAAAGCATATTTCCCACTAAGTCATGCTTATCCAAATTTTCTCGAAGATGTTTTTGATAGCAGTCCACATCAACAGTGCCGCCATTATCGACAGTTGCCATCTGTTCCACTATAACTTTTGCAGAAAGACATACTTTCCCAGATTGTTCCTGATTTTCAACGTATTTGTTAATTTGTATGCTTGACCTTGTACAATCTTTTTTTCCTCCCACACAAACACTGTTATTATTTTATTCTTTCTTAGTCTGAGTGTCATGATCAATTATTTCATTGCCCCCACAACGCATATTGCTACCCATTACAGTGGCCTCCTCCTCAGCCAAGCAAATCATCCATTGTTCGTAAATAAAATTAAAATAAGTACGCGATAAGACGGCATATTATGTTGAGTTAATCATAACAAATTATGTTCTCCGACGGAATTCCGCGTATTTAACATCTGCAAAATGTTCTTGTAAGAGTTGTGCCCATCAATGATTGTGCTCTCTAAATTCTATATCGGCGTATATTCTTTGTGTATATGAATTGATTATTATAATCTTAGTTGGTGATTAAAAGTCGATCACATTGCATAATACCATACTTTACACTGCTAAATTTTGTGTTCTTGTGTCGTTAGGTCTCCTTCATAAATTTATTATAACGTCTGCTAAACTTTCATTTGTTTTATTTGGCTTTTCTTTTGAGGAATCTTGTTCTTTATAGATGTATATTTTAACCAACCCTTAAAAAAAAAATTAAGTGTCACATGTGGACCCAAAAATAATCAAATAATAAATAATAAAATCAGTTATTTATTTGTTTTCTAGAAATTGGTGTTTCTTATTAATGGAAGATTTAAGGGAAGATTTAAGGCTCACATTTTATTGAGCAACACTATGATAATAAAGTTTCAACTTTAGAATATGATTCAAATTTTATTCCAATTAGAATATGTAAAAATAGTTTCATAATAACATTATGTTTCATGTGGTCTTTCTCTGAATAAAAGAAAGGAGAAAAGAAAAATGTAGGCTATTTCATCCCATGTAAGACTAGGGAAAATGTTTTGGTCAAATATATGAATGTTTGAATTCTAAATTGAATTCTAATTTGATAATATGTTTCAAATTTTAGACAGTTAGAATATGTTAAAATAACTTGAATTCCTAAATATACATAGATAATTGTATTTAAATATCTTACCGAGCGCATATTTCATGTGGTCTTTTTGAAAACTTCTTCAAAATACATAATTTCATATCTCCTATAATGAGTATAAAAGAAAGGGGAAAAGAAAAATGTAGGTCATTTCATCCCATTCAAGACTATAGAGAAAATGTTTTCCTCAAATATATCTCGTAAACAGATAACATTGCAAGTAAATAAATAGTGTTATATTTTTGCATAAATAGTCATTTTTTCACACAAATAATTTAATTGGGTAAATTAATATTTCATTTATTTTATTTCACTGTAATTTTGAGGAATCTTGTTCTTTACAAATGTATATTTCAATCAACTATAAAAAAATTATCAGTCAATGTGATCCGAAAAATATATAACAAAATAACACAATAATAAATTATAATATTCATCATGTATTTGGTTATAGAAATTGGTATTTCTTGTTAATGGAAATATAAAATTTACATTTTATTGAGTCACCCTATGTTATAATAGTTTCAATCTAGGGATATACAGATAATATGATTCAAATTTTATTCAAATGAGGATATCTTAAATTAACTTCAATTCTCAAATATACATTAATAATAACATTTAAATGCTTGAATTCTAATTTTATATGAGTTCGCAGCTGGTGCTGGAGTAATCCCTTGTATCTCTTGTTAATGGGAGATCTAAAGTTCAAATTTTATTTCGTATTAAGGTGGCCCACTATTTATTAAAGTGGTTTTAAAGCAATATCAACATATGAACTTGCCATTTGGTATCTCTTGTTATGATAGATTCAAAAATCAATATTCTATATTAAGATGGCGAATTGTTTGTAAAAGCGATTTCGACATATGAACTTGCCATTATTATAAGATCTAGATGCTTAAATTCTCATCCTTATATGGGTTCACGGCTGGTACAGGCTGATAATCCCGTGTGCACTTAACAAAATAATAATCATAATCGAAAGAATTTGATTGACAGGCAGGTTTTTCCCCACTAACATTGTTTGACAGGGCCATATTAACAAGACAAACAAAGCACCTGTCAGGCTACATTTTATTTACCACATAACTTCAAAGGGTACCCACAACAGAAAAGTACGCCATAAGTGGGAACCAGAAAAAGCAGAGAATCCATTCAAAGATGTATGGGATTTCTTTTACAAATATAGTAATGGAATGCAACACAGACAAGTCAGTACCTATATTAGACAGAATGGATATCCTCAGTCCTAGATACTAATCTGAAGACTTATTTTATTGCTGGCTGCAGGTTTCTGGATCAGATATTTGCTATAATGCATGAAATTCCTTAACATTCCATATTAAATATGTTCAAATTTTCTACGCATTTTTATGTCAATTTTGCTCTCTCATGAATTACGAAGCCTAAATCAATAATATTTTCATTTGTTTATTTATAAAAAAATTGAGTAAAAGTTTGTTTCTATTAGAGATTGTATTCTATTTTAAAATAATTGTGTAGATTTTTTAATTTTTTACGAATAACATCTTATATTATCTTATATTATACTAACAAGTAAAATGATAAAAGATAAGTGACAAAAAAAAAAGGGTTTTAAAGAAGTAGACCCAAAACGATGGACCAAACTAGGCCAAATTATGCGGCCTCGAAAACAAAGATGCAGACTATCCTTTAGTTTGTGGGATTATGGGGCATTGTCACAGGGTTAGTGGCAATTCCCACTTTGATGAACTCATAAAATATGAGATGGCTAGTGCCAAAGCACTGGTGTTTATTATGTTGAGTATCACCATGATGATGCTGTTGCATGTTCGGGATGCAGAGAAACCACAGGAAGCATGGGACAAGTTAGCAACCATATTTGAGGTGAAGAATCAGACTAAGATTCTCCATCTTCAGTTGAAATTGCACACCCTCTCTATGGGGTTCGATGAGAAAGTTGAGGAGTTCTTACATCGAGTGGTTGCTGCGAATGGAGTTATTAGCTCTCGGTGAAAAGGTAGAAGACAAGATTCTAGTTCCAATCACCTTGAGGGCACTCCCTTCTCAATTATGAGTGTTCTTTATGACACTAAATGTATCTAAAAGGAAAGTGACGTTCGAAGAACTTGTGAACTTATTGCAGTAGGAAGAGGCCATCAATTCAATCCAAGATGAGGCCCAGGACAAAGCCCTTTTTTCAAAGCCCCGTCATGGCTTGAAGTATCAAAAAGGCCCCCTAGTGAAGCAATCACAAGAACATCGAAATCAACAACAACAACCTCAAAGTCCAAGAAGTGGTGTCAAATCTACAATACCAATACACACGACATTGATCACTACTGGTACAATAACTTGAAACAAAGGTCTTTGAGTCAATCAATCCCATCCAGTGTGATGATTTTAAAAATTCAAAATGACGTCCCCACCAAAGAAAGTAGAAGGGACATCTCACAGCTCAACAAGATGATGACTCTGATGAGGAGACACTAGAAGGAGCCAATTGTGGTAAGAACCTTGTACTAGTCTCTCGACTTCGCATCCCACAAAATAAGTCTGATTGATAGACTCGAGTGCAGTAAGTAAGTATATGTCGGCTGACAAGAAGTTGTTCAGTACACTGATAGATCAACCCACTAGAGATCTAATCAGAATAGCATATGACAAAGAGTATGTTGCAAAATGAATTGGCTAGGTCACTATTCCTCTCGGCACAAGAAAATGTACATTTACAAAGGTACTTGTATGTTCTTGGTTTAACTACCAACCTTTTGTCAATCAATAAGCTCCTAAATCATCATCTAAAGGTAGAATTTCTTATTCAAAATGGAATTAAATCATGCTGGATCTTGAGAAAAGGTACAGTTATTGCTAGATCTTTTCTAAAAGATAAGCTATTTACTTTAGATATTGTTTCCTCTTCTATAGTAGCTTTATCTGCCTCAACAGTAGAATCTCCTACCCTCTGCATTAATGATATGGTATCTTGTCTATTGGATCTTTTTATTTGTTGAGCTCAAAAGAAATGGTACAACAACTTCCCAAATTTTCCATTTCCTTTCCTATTTGCAGACTGGCAGCTCTTGTAGGAAAACAACACAGGGGATCTGTTTAAGGAAACCACCTTCCATGCCAAGAATCATCTGGAGCTAGTTCACACCGATCTGAATAGACCCTTTCCTGCTTCCTTTTCAAGATACAAGTACTTCCAACTATTTGTGGATGATTACTCTTAAAAGATGTGGGTGTTTTTGTTGAAAACAAAAAATTAGGATCTTCACCATTTCCAAATTCTCTATCAACGTATTTTGAAAGAGACCGGAAAACCTCTTCTTCTACTCCTCTCGGATCTAGGCGGAATTCACATCAAACAAGTTCTTGAAATTCTGAAGAAATAAGGCATTAAGCGAGAACCTAAGTTTTCCCTACACATGCCATCAAAATGGCATTGTAGAGTGACGCAATCATCACAGTGATGCGAGATGGCTTGTTGCATTCTACCAACAACAAAGATGGAGGATCAATATTGGGCTAAAGCAATAAAGATGGTTGTGTATCTTCTCAACAGGGAACCAATAAATATTCTACAAAATAAAACACCAAAAGAGGTATGGAGTGGTAGAAAGCCATCAATTTCTCATTTACAAGTATTTAGTTGTAAAGAATATATGAATGTCCCAGCTCGGAAGAGAAATAAAGTCGAGCCGAAAACACTCCCGTGCATCCTACAGGGATATAGAACTATCTAAGGCATATCCTGAGACAAAGAAAATATATGAGAGTCGAGATGTTGTTTGTGACGAATCATTCTTTGACTCAGCAATTCCAAGAGAAGAACCATTACCATCCACCTCTCACTGACTAGTCTCTAAATCAGATGATAAGCCAAGAACACTACTCAAAGAAAAGATGAGCTGTAAGTGGAGCTATATGTTGACCTTAGAGAACTAGAGAATGTGATTATGCATTGATCCTCATGTCAAAAAAATAGTTCTTCACAAAATCATTCGATTTCTCATCTAAAGTGGGTACAAAGCACCATCAAAGACTCTCATTTACATCGACTCCCAAATACTTCATCCGAGTCAAAATGAGGAGTCAAACAAGAAATGAGGTAAATTTTGCACTCGTGACTTCACTAATTAATACCTCTAAGCTTGATAATGTTCGTAAATCACTCACCAACCTCGGTTGAAAGAATCCATGGATGCAAAATATGACTCACTCATGTAAAATCGGATAATGGGAACTTGAAGATCTTCCTATAGGAAGGAATCCCGAGGCTGAAAATGGGTTTTCAAGACAAACTATAAGCTAGGATGATCCATCGACAAACATAAAACACAACTTGTAGCAAAAGGATATACTCGAAAGAGGACATTGACTATGAAAAAACTTTTACACCCACTTGCTAAGATCAAGACCATCGAGTAGTTTTTTCACTAAGACAGACAAAAACAATGGAGAATTCAGCAGATGGATTTCAAGAGTGCTTTCCTAAATGGTGATCTGAAATAAGAAGTGTACATGAAACAAGCTTAAGGATTTGTTGATAGAGAGCATCCCGAAAAGGTATTTCGTCTCATCAAATTACTTTATGGATTGAAAAAATATCCAAGGGCATGGTATATCAAGATAGATGATCACCTTTTCCATCATGGGTTAACTTGAGCCCCTCGATTCAAATTTGTATAGAAAGAAGGTAGGTAAAGAAATTATCATTCTTATTGTGTATGTGGATGATCTTGTGAACACCGGCGAGTTCGGAAGATCAAGTTGATATTGTGAAGAATGATCTCAAAAGAACCTTCGATGTGATAGATTTGGGGATACTACATTACTGTCTTGGCTTGGAGATATGGAAAAAGAAGCATCACGTTTTTGTCTCCCAAATAAAGTACGCAAATACAGATCTTGGAAAAGTATAAAATGTCCAAATACAAACCTATCTCTAATCCCATGGAAAAAGGATTGCAACTTTCATGATTCTAGGACTCACCTCAAGTAGATGCTACTCCTTGCAGACAATTTGTTGGAGGGCTCATCTACTTGACATATACCAAACTAGATTTATGCTATGTTGTTAGCTATCTTTCCAGGTTCATGCAGGAGTCGAAGAAATTTCATTAGATTGTAGAAAATCCTATTTTGAGGTATTTCCAAGGTACAATTGATTATGGTCTAGAATATAAGAAGAATGATCAATTATTCTTACAAGGATACGTTTACTTGGACCACACCGGATCTGTTGATGATAGGAAGTCAACTACATGATATATTTTTCATCTCGGATATGGACTTATCTCGTGGATAAGAAAGAAGAAAAATGTTGTTTCTATTTCATCCACAAAGGCAGAATATCACACCTCACGAGGAGATATGTGTGAAGCGATATGTTTATGTCACATTTTTATGACATGGGCATTCTGAGAAAATAATCACCTATTCTCTATTGCAAAAATCTGAGTGTGTTGAAGCTCGTGTAGAATCTTTTTTTTTCACGAACAAACAAATAATATTGAGATTGATTCTCGGTTCATTTGAGAGCACGTGTTGAACCATCACATTTAGCTCAAGTATTTTCCTATAGAAGCAAAAGTATATGGTATTCTCATCAAATCTCTTGGAAAAGTTAAAATTGAACTTTTCGGGGGTTACAATTGTAAGAATAATGTAATAAGGGGAAATGTTTACATAGATTACATAGAAAATAATTATATATTATTAGGAGTGTTTGTTTAAATCATATCCCATTATTCTCTACCCACTTGTAACCTCTCCTTTTCATTTTGGGGAGTATTTTTATTTCTCTTCCCTATATATTTGTATGTGCTTCTGTATAATAAAATAAGAGAGATATTTGATCTCTATTTCTTCTCCACTTCTTGCTCCTCTCAAAAATTCTAGGAATGAGGTATATTTCAAAGCATAAATAATCACAAATACATAAAAAATTAAGCCACGCCTACAAATTAATTTCCTATTGGGGATAAGGTATTGATCATGCCTAGAAGAACAAGATAAATCCTTTCCACTATCCAACACATCCTAACCCGAGCTAGGCTCACTTCCTTCTTATGTTTATTTACAAGTGACCCGAGAGGGAAACATGGCGAGATCCATCCTTGGAAACTTATCCGGAAGAGACAGGAGGCTCCAGGCCATCATGCGTACATGGCTCAAGGGTGACTAGTGATCCGTGGCCGAGCTAACTAGGCGACGGAGTGTCCCATCATTTGTGGAGAGCTGAAGGTGGAGGAGAGAAGCTCTTCCGAGGAGGATGGATGTGAGACAAATGGTGAGAATGTATGAAATAGGGATGTTAAAAGTGGTTCTAGTGGCCACTACCACTTTGACTCTCACTATCATTGCCATGTTGTGGGGAGTCGCAAGAGCGAGAAAGAGGTTCTTTAGAAATGTTGCAAGAGACGTCACCATAGTGGTGTAAAAGTCTTTTTAGGTTCTCCTCCTTAATGACCACTTTGTTCGCTTGAACTCAAAATCTACATAATGTTATTTCTGATAACCAAAAATATGTTATAAACAAATAAATTTTTATATCATTTTTAACATTTTAAAATAAACAAGAATTCATTTTTTCTCATAGCTAGAATAGGATTTCCCCTTTTAAATCATGCCAAATATGTGTAAATTTGTGCATATGTTGAGGATTTTTCCTAATAGAAAATGTTTCCAAGTGAAGAATTCTAGGTGAAAAGGAAGGAAGAAAAAATGAATCCAATTCCAAGTTGTCCGAGATTTTGGAAGTACCATAATATGATTGAAAAGTTTCCAGGATGTCCATAGAACGGAAATTTTGTGAAAGACACTCCCAGATGCACTAGAGGTGAACCAAGCAAAAGGCCTTGGTGAATAACACAAAGCATATTTTTTTCCAATTTTAGGTTCTACATAGGTAGACCAAACTGTGAGAAATATCCTTTTCTAGATTGATGGTGAGGATCAAATTCCCCACTGAGTATTAACCTTTCCCACCATGTGGGAAAATGCGGTTAAATCCAAGAATAACCTTGTCTAACAGAATAATTCTAAAATGGGGTGTCCACATACAATTTTCATCACATCAACCACGGAGGAATCTGAAGAACAACGATCGAATTATGAATATTTTGATATGGAACAAAGGAAATGATGTTTATAATGAGGGCTCTATCTAGCAGAACCAATTTTAAATTAGCTTTAAGATCTTTCCAAGGTAGCAAAGATTGAATTTATTTGCAAAAAATTTCTATAGTACGAATTCAACACCTTAAGACGCAAAGATCAACAATAAAGGGCACCTAATCTAAACAATGTTCTTGAAATCGAAAGATGGGAGACCACCATCTAGAGTGGAGATTAAATGAAAATTCACAATGGAAGTTATTTCCATTTCACTAAATCCATGGTTTAATTATCTCCCAAACTTTCCAAATCCTTTTGATCACAAACGTTCCCAACACATTAACTAGAATAGGGGCAATGAGAATGTTGAAAAATCCAATTCCTTTCTAGGAAACGCGTCTATGTGAAGTCCCTTCTCTAATACCATTTCAAAGTATCACCTTTCAAAATTCCTTGTTTTATATGCTTGGAATAATCCATATGGCATATGGAAATTTCCCTTTCCGAAAGATGTCAATAAGGCCTAATCAACTTTGAGTCTCTAGGAAGGAAACAAGTTTCCAAAGAAACTCTATGGAATCCTTTTCCATAAGAAGAATTGATCCAATGTTATTATACAAGTAGTGTTTTAATCTTATTCATAGACTTATTAGAATTGACCCAATAAGAGGAGTAGTTAACATTCATGGCTTTGAGAAATGTAGAACAAATATGGAATTTTCCCACTAAATACACCAAATTGGTGATTTAGTATTCCATATTTTAGTCACAAATTGCCCGAAATACTTCAAGATCTCAATAGGATAGGCTTGGAAGGCAATGGGAATATCTAGGAACTAGAAGACCTCTATGTGGTTGAGCATATTCCAATCATAAGATGCCAACCAGTTAGGTGCAGGAAGAAATATTAGTAGGATTACATTTTGCACTATTTGATGGAGGATCCACAAGCCAAAATTAAGGTTTGAAGGAACTACATAGAACTATTGATATTATTTTCCTCGTTAATGAGAATAAGTATGGAATCATTATTTAAGTGGCCATTGACAAATTTTGAGTCACCAAGTATAGGAAAGACCAATGCTCCCGATAAGACCCTAAGATTGATATTCGAAAGAAAGTATCCAAATCCTTCATCTGCCAGAAAATAAAGAGTAGGTACAAGGGGGAAATATTGTCGAATAGATCTCAAAATACCAAGTGACTCTTAATTTTTCCCATTAATGGTGATATGGGCATATACGTGCACAAAGAACATATTAAGAGCCTGCATAAAGTTTAAACCCAAACTTGAGGATTTGAGCATGACAAGTATGAATGTCTATTCTATTCGGTCATATTACTTCTCAATAATAATTTTGATGAAGAGGGATAGTTGATTAGATTTGTGATCCCATTCCATGCTTTCTAAGACTACAATAATGTTGTTGAGGATATATCTTCCTTTGATAAATCTAGTTTTTTTAGGATCAACTATGATAGGGAGGATGTGCCACAGTCGAATGGAAAGATATTCTTTGACAATGATTTTTTATGACACATTTAGCAGAGTGATGGAACATCAATTTCTTATTAGCTCGGGATATCTAGGTTTAGGTATTAATTTTATATTCCCTTTTTTGATATGAGGGAAAAGATTCTGGATTGGAATCCTTCCATATAAACTTGATGAAGATCTGGATCAATAGTGTCCAAGAGCCTTGTAAAATTTTCATGGGAAACCATTATAGATGGGTGATTTTTTGTTCGCCATTTTCATTGACACTTCCTGAAAATCCTCAATATTTATCAAAAGATCATATGCAATTATTTGTCCTGAAGAAATTTTTAGTGGCGGGACAACCAAGATTTTTTTCAATGTAGTATTTCACTCTGTAACACCCACATTGTGACGCAACGAAACCAATACCAACTCCATTAATTACTTAGGGAAAAATTATATTTTTTTCTAAAGTTGAAAGGTCAATATACTTAAATTACATTTAATTAATTCCCATTTAATACTTTCTACATACCCTTAAGTAGTTGGAATTATTTTAGTAATTAAATATTATTAAATTTATTTCCTAAAATAATTACGGAGTTAACATCGTCCTTCCAAATTACCATTAATTTTATTTTAATTATCCACTAAATTAATCTCATTTATCTTATCCATTTAGTTTCCTCTCAATTTATTTAAATTCATTTCCTAGGTTGACTTAAATTTACTTAATGCACTACAAACACCCCCTCTTATTTATTTTAACCCCTTAATTAATCTATTAAAATATCCCATACTCCACATTAGTTTGATAATAAAAACTCAAATTTCATATTTATTCATTAACCCATATCAAAAGGGTACATAACATGTTTTAACCCCTAGGTGAACCCATAAGCTAAATACTCACACCTTTTATATAAAATATCATTCCCACAAAAATTCCAACTCCTCGAGAGGGGAGGATCTAGTCTCCACCCTTGGATTACATCATTTAGAGCCATTAGATCTAAGGTTACCCTAAAAAGCCTTAATCATCCTTATGGGTTCCTTTTAGTCACTATTTTTCCCTAGCCTCCCTCATTTGCACTTGTAGGTTTGAAGGGAGGAGAGGAAGGAAGCCATGAAAGCTTGGGGAAGCTCCTATGGAGGTTTTGATGTGGATCATGCCCTTCGTGGGTTTGATAAATGTGTAAATTAATTATTATTTTGTGTTTAATGGAAGATCTACCCTATTCTAGTTATGGGTATTGTTTTCCCCATTTTATCTTACTTTAGAAAAAATACCTAGGTATATCCCTATGGGTGGATGTATATGTATGTATGTATTATGCCCGCTAAAAACTCCTACTTGAGAACCAAGACAAACCTATGTTTAGTTAGAAAAATTATGGAATAATTTTTTTGTGAAGTGTTAACAACGAAAGTCTCAAGGACAATTAAATTCAACTAGTAAAATTTCCCATTATAAGAATTACTAATTCCACATTATAAAGAAATAAGTGTAATAAATCCACGTAGCTCAAATCTCCTAGGGTATTAATTTACAAGGTCAAAACATAGGATTAGATTATACATTAAAATTTAAAAGGGTAAATTCTCACTTACTCACTCCCATAACTCACTTAAAAGATTCAACTATATTTTTCTCACATTTAACATACTCAAACCTTCCTAAAAGCATTCCCATTAGATAGGAAATTTCCTCACCTTTTAAGTGATATCGGGAAGTATTTCTAACTATTCATATTTATCAAGTTATGGATTGGAAAACTTGGGGTGAAAATTTTCCCAAGAGCAGGCCTATTGACTTCGGAGATAAATTGCACCCAGGAGGAGAAAAGCGGATCAAGTGCGGAGTGGGGAAGAAATTTTTTCCTAGAAACGGACCGGAAAAGTGGGGAAGCAAAATTTTGGGACAAAGGCACAATATACCTCTGCATTCCTACGAGCCCGTAAGGGGACACGTGTCCCAAAAATTCAAACCAAAGGGAAGGAAGTTTGCCAAAAGAATTTGAGGTTTTGAGGTTTTTTTCTAAAAATTGTTAAGGGACTTGCAGGAATCTTTAGCAAATTAATACTTTTAGGATGAGAAGCATGAAGGTTAAAAAGTAACCCATGCCTCCCGAAGCGAGATGATGCCACGTGTTAGCCAACCATCACCACGGGTCGGTAGGGAATTTTAAGGAAATTAAAATTTTTCCCAAAAAAACGTTAAGGGTTCAAAACCGCCCGCACCTCCGCCGATGCCTAATGATGCCACGTGGTGCACCCGATTGGTTACTAGATGGCGGGGCCGCGGGGGAAACTTACAACATTTTTCCAAATTTATTTTGAAACTTCTAGGGATAAAAAGTGATCCGCACTCTGTGTCGCCCATGAATCCACGATTTGATCAATGATTGGCTATGGGAAGGTGGGGCCGTGAAGGAAAAATTTCCAAAGTAACTTTTTGGACTTAGATAAAATTTTTGCCAAAAGTGAAGCGATCGGGCCGGTGGAGTAGTGGGAGAATTTTCATTTTAGCGTTTCTTTTCCCGAAGAAAATAAAGGAACATTTGTTAGGGTGTGGAGCCTATTTTTGGTCTTCTCCAATCAATGTTAAATTGATGGAGCTCGAAAAGTTAATTTTCGAGACTTCAAGAGCAGTCTGCAGTCGTCTGTTGTGACGTTGTTGTTAATATGTTGTTAATTGGCTGTTAATGTTGTGACTATTTTTCCATCCATGGGAAGTTGAAATGTCGTGACTTTCAAACTTCTAGGGTCATATTTAGGACTTCTTAAAAGGATTGTAATCCTATAAATAGAGGTGTTAGGGTATCTTGAAGATATCTTGAGTGTTCAAGAGGTCTTGAGTCTTAATGATCAAGAGGTGATCAAGAGTGATCAAGGTTAAGCAATTGGGTGTCAATTGTGGTTTAGATGTGGTTTAGCATCTTTGGAATTCTGTTGTGAGTTCATAACTGAGAGAATATTGTGAGATTTGTTTTACTCTTGTTGATAATAAAATATGAGCAAGTTCTTGGTGGACGTAGCCCACATTGGGTGAACCATGTTAAATCTTGTCTTGTCTTCTTTTGTGCATTATTTATTTATGTTGTTATATTTCTGCAAGTATAATTCTACTATATAGTTTCCTACTACTGTGGTTTGAGGAATTGTTTCCATATTTGTTCTCTAATTCCTAACAATTGGTATCAGAGCTTTGGTGGTTTTTTTATGAAGTTGTAAATCATAGAGAAAGTTTATCTTGAGTGGAAGCTATGGAAGATGAGGGCAGATCGAGGGTTGAGAAGTTTAATGGGAAGAAATTTTTTTGTGGAAGATGCAAATGGAGGATTACTTATATCAGAAGGACCTCCATGTTCCTTTGGCTAGAAAAGCAAAGAAACCTATAGCCATGTCGGATGAGGATTGGGAGTTGTTGGATAGAAAGGCACTCGGGGTAATTCATTTATGCCTTGCATCTTTGGTTGCTTTCAACATATCACAAGAGAAGACCATAGAAGGTCTCATGAGTGTGTTGGGGAAGTTATATGAAAAACCATCTACCTCTAATAAAATATTTTTGATGAAAAAGTTATTTAATATGAAGATGTATGAGAATGGTTCTGTTTCTGATCATATGAATGAATTTAATATGGTTATGAGTATGTTAAACTCGGTAAAAATTGAATTTGATGATGAGGTCAGGGCTTTGTTGATTTTTTGCTCCTTACCAGATAGCTAGGACAACTTGCTTATGGTTGTAAGTAATTCAATGTCTAATAACTCAAAGTTGAAGTTTGAGGATGTTTTAGGTGTGATTCTAAGTGAGGAAATGTGAAGGAAGAGCACCGAGATTCTTCTACTTTTGGAAACGCTTTGACGTTGGAGAGTAGAGGAAGACAAAAGAACAGAGGGAAAGGTAACCATGGGAAGTTGAATGATCATGGAAGGTCAAAGTCCAAGACTAAGTTATAATGTTGGCATTGTGGGAAGATTGATCATGCTAAGAATGATTGTTGGGCTCTTCGGGATAATAAGAACAAGGAGGAAACTAAAGAGGTAAATTTGGCAAGCAGGTGATGTTTGTCAAGATGCCTTAATTCTTTATTTAGATAATATTGCTGAATCTTGGGTGTTGTTAGAGTAGGTATTTACCTTAGCTCATGTTCACCTAGGTACATTATTGTATTTATCCTCACCCACTACGTGTGGATATTTAATTTTATTTATTTAGATATTAGGATATATTATCTAGTTGTTAGGTATAGTTCTTTCCTTGATCTATGGTTTTGACTAGATCCTTGATATCTAGTTCTCTCATAAATCTATGGACTTGACTAGTGCTTTGATGACTAGTTCTTTCCATGATTTATGGCTTGATCTACGATCTTGAATGGTTCTTAGATTGTTATTCATTTCCTATATAAGCAAGGCCCATTCTCATTGTATTTCATTGAGTTCCATAATAATATATGATATTGCTTCTCATTTGTTTGCAAAGGTTTATGTAAAGTTATTCTGGCAAATTGCTTTCATCTTATTGATCATGATGTTTGATTAGAATTTGTGTTGTTGTCTTGGAACAATCTAGTTATCGTTCCTTTTATGGTATCAGAGGAGAGATTGCTATTGACATTCGTCTGTAAGTTTTATTTTGCAAATAATTTTTTTATATATTCATATATTTCAGATTTGCTTGTATTTTGTTGCTGTGTTCATTTTTATGCAAAACAGAGGCTTCCATTAGATCCAGAAGGTGGAAAAACCCTAAGATCGACTATAAACTCGACCATTTCGGAGGCGATGCGTTTTTTTGGTTTTTATTGTGCGAAGAAAACATACCGGATTCACCTTGGGATTCGCACCATACAAAAAGGGAAATCTAGAATTATTTTCCTTAATTTGTTGGGTTTCTTGAGATCTGATCTAGGTTTTTTTTTGTTGCAGCATAGCATTTTTTTATGCATAGGAGGTCTTTTTCGAAAAGACGTTTCTTTCCTTTTTTGGCAGGGGTCCACGGATGTTGTGCACTACTATTACTATTTCGGGAAAATCCACAAACTACTATTTTGGGCGGTGAAGGTCACTTTCAGCACAGTCTAGAAATAATAGTTTTTATCAAAAGAAGCAGTCTATTTGTGTGGTGAAGGAAAGAGCATTTTATTCTATTTTAGTGGAAACTAAATTAAGTAGTAGAGCTATAATATTGAGAAACTTGTATCTTTTGATCGGTAACTTGGTTTTGATTGTCATTTTTGCAAAAGTGTGTAGTTTTTATTCTATTTTCATTAGAAATATTTTATTTTTAGAATCATACTATAATTATAAAGTAACATATTGTAACACGCACTCATTATAGAGTGCCAAAATATGGAGGCCTCTTCTTGTATTGTTTGGGGATCTTGTTGCATTGCTTGGTTCTTGCATTTCTTTTGGTGATTTTTAAGGATGACATATTTATCTACTTTGGCATTAGATCATGTTGATCCATTAACAACACATAATTACCACACATGGAAACCAAGAATGGAAACAATAATTAAGCAGAAAGGATTATGGGCTTTAACTTCTTCAGAATAACCGGTGTTCACTAGAGAATATGAGAAATTTCATACCAGTGAAAATTTGATGAGTGTATGGATTTGATAGGAACTAATGTGAGTGAGAGTCTTTTATTTCATTTCGAAAAGTGTGACTCTCCTTTCAAAATATGTGAGAAATTAGAGGATTTATTTGGTAAGGTGGATCATATGAGAGCCATGAAACTTGACATTGAGATCACCTCTCTTAATCCTGAAGATTTTCCAACAATTATAGACTACCTTATCAAGTTCAAGCATTTTTTGACATAGTTGAAGGGGAGTGGAAGAGTTAAGAAAGATGAAGATTGTGTTTACTTGATTCTATCCAAGTTGAGAGGACCATTCCAAATTTTTTCTTCTACCTTTTTCTCTAGCATGGATGCCTTAGGTGACACCTTCAAAATACCTAACTTAGAAACATTTTGTGAATGAATTACTAGGGAATAATCCAAATTGTCTCACCTTGAGTCTTCCACCTCTCAAAAGGCATTAGTTACATCTAATCCTAAGGGAAAGGGAAAACCAAATAGTAAAACCAATTCCACACCTTCTCCATGTCAAAATGCTCCTAAACCCAAAGAAAACAACTCAAAACCCAAGGAGTCTTCTAAATCCAAGAATAAGTCTAGCCGTTCATGATCTTTTTGGGGGTAGTAATCATGCAAAAAATAGGTGTTATAAGCAAATGCAAGCCTTAGAGGATGCAATCAAGAAACACAAAATTTTTATTTCCACTCCACCTCCTTCTAATTAGCATGGAAAAGTACTTAATGTTGTTGGAATATCTCAGTCACCACTTGCAGACAATTGGGTTATAGATTTTGGTGCTTCTCATCACGTGACTTCTTCCAAGGAGTCTTTTGTTTCTCTAGGTTTGAGTTCTACTTCCAAAATTGAGGTTGCAGATTCTTCCTTTCTTTTTGTCGAGGGAAAAGATGATATACAACTTAATGGTGGAAATATCCAAGATGTACTATATGTTCCTAACATCACTACAAATTTGCTTTCTGTATATCAAATTTTTCATTCTGGTCAAGGGAAAACAATGAATTTTACACCACATGGGGTAAAAGTAAGAACTTTGTTGGAGCCTTACTCACTTATTGCTCAGGGTATTGTTGATCATATTTCAAGACTATATCACTTTGAGGGTTTTGATGACACTTATTCTATAGGGACATGATTGGTTTCACATTCGATTCATAGAGTAGGCTTTGGCATGAAAGATTTGGACATCTCAATTACATATATTTGAAGGAGTTACGCACTCATGCTATGGTAGATGATCTTCCTATAGTTTCTTGTCTTTGGGGAGTTTGTCATGGTTATGCATTAGGAAACAACACCAAAATCCTTTTCCTAATAATTTGTCTAAGAGAGCTTCTTCACCACTTGAGCTTGTGCATAGTGACTTGATGGTTTTTTCTACCCCATCTTTCAATGGAGTTAAGTATGCACTTACATTTATTGATAATTTCTCGAGCGTACTTGGGTTTATTTTCTCAAGTAAAAAAGTGATGTTTTTTCACAATTCAAAGTCTTCAAGGCTTTGGTGAGAAACAATATTCTAGTAGCATAAAGAACCTTCACACCGATAATGGGGAAGTACTTCAACAATGACTTTTCTAAATTTTTTTGCAACTCAAGGCATTATTCACCATCATTTTATTCCTCATAATCCACAATAGAATGGATTAGCAGAGAGGAAGAATAGAACTTTGAAGGAAATGGCTAACTATGATGCATTCTAGAGATATACCTCCTATCTATTAGGTAAGAAAGATTAATTGTGCTAACTATATTTAGAATCACACACCACACAGAGAAGTTGAGCATTTGAATCTAGAGGAAGCTTTGTCTAACACTAAGCCATATGTCTCATTTTTTCGAGTCTTTGGGAGACATGCTTGGGCCTTTGCGCCAAAGAAGAAAAGGAAAGCTTTGGATAAGAAGAGTAAACCCTTGATCGTTGTAGGGTATTGTGATGAAATTTGAGCTTATCGTCTTTTAGATCCCGATACACATGATGTTTTTTTAACACATGTTTAGTTTGATGAGCATTTCGCTCCTCATGATTCTTCATCTTCTTCCATTCATTTTTCTTCTTCATCTCATCTTGAGGATCCTTTCTTTGAGCAGATTGATGAGGAGGTTATCGATGTCATTGAGGATCATATTCCCACTGATGTTATCACTATGCCTAAGTGGGCTTGTACTAAAGTTTCTTAGGATACACCTTTCATAAAGGATCTTCCACCCACTAGGCATCATCACGAACATTCTACGGGTTCTCAACTTTTGTGTCGGGCGGTTTCGAGGATCCACGATCTTTTCTAAGGCTCATGGGATACCAGAGTGGGATTCTGCGATGGAAGTTGAGTATTATTCTTTGATGAAGAATCATACATGGTATTTGGTATCTCTTCCTAAAGGAAGAAATATGGTTAGGTGTAAGTGGGTATACCGAACCAAATATGCAGCTGATGGGTCCATTGAAAAGTATAAGGCTCGTCTTGTTGCAAAGGGTTTTTCACAAGTCAAGGTATTGATTAGTCTGAGACTTTTACACCCGTTGCCAAGATGGATTATGTACACCTTATAATTGCTATTGCTGCATCACAGGGGTGGCCCGTATACCAGATGGACGTGAAGAGTGCCTTCTTACATGGAGATCTACAAGAGGAAATATATATGGAGTAGCTGATGGATTTGTTCAGGGATTCTTATTTCGTTTTTCGGCTCCGAAGGTCTCTCTACATGGTCTCAAACAAGCCCCTCGGGATTGGTATGAGAAGATGGATTATTTTCTTCTATATATTGGTTTTGTTCATTGCCACTCCGATCATATAGTGTATCTCTAGCATGTTGGTGAGGATATTGTGGTACTTGTCTTGTATGTTGATGATCTGTTACTTAATAGCAACTCTTCTTCCCACATTTAGAGTATTCAGAGGGCTCTTTCTACATAGTTTGACATGACAAATCTTAGGCTATTGCATTATTTCATTTGTTTGCAGATTTCTCAAACAAATTCAGGGATTAATTTGAGTAAGAAAAAGTACACCCATGATCTTCTTAGGAACTTTGATATGGTTGATTGTAAGCCAAGTCCATCTCCTTTTCATCTGTAGTAGTTAATCTTACATCCACATGTACCACACCACTTTGTGATCCTATGTTGTATAGGAAATTGGTGGGAGTCTCATGTACTTGACCCATACTCGCCCTGATATTTCATTTGTAGTAGGGTTTATATCTCGGTTTGCACATTCTCCTCATAGTAGTCATTGGCAGGCTGCTAAAAGGATTTTACGCTATTTGCATGGCACTTCCCACTTTGGCCTACACTACACTAGGGTCTCTACTAAGCTAGTTGGGTATATAGATTGAAATTGGGCAGGTTCTATTGATGACAGGTGTTCAACTTCTGGCTATCTTTTCTGTCTTATTTCTTCTCTAGTTGCTTAGGCGTGTAAAAAGCAACAAGATATTGCACTTTCATCTTTAGAGGTAGAGTACAAGGTAGCAGTTACAACGAGTCAGTAGATTCTTTGGCTTTCTTAGTTATTGATATATTTTGGATTCCCATAGGATTCACTCGACTGTACTTTGGTGTGACAACCAAAGTGCAATTCACATTTCTCACAACCCAGTTGAGCACCAACGAACCAAGCATATTGAGATACACATCCACTTCATTCGAATCACATTCAGGATGGAGTTCTTTGCTTAGAGTACCTTCCAACTCAGCAGCAGGTTGTAGACATCTTTACGAAGCCTTTTGCATCACCTCGCTACCTTGAGTTGCATGGAATGCTTGGGGTTTGAAATTTGTTTTTGGGGGTGTTCGTGACAACATCTTCATTCTTCTTCTTTCCCTGTCCTTATAGCAGGCTTCTTTCCTTCTTTTGGTTCAAGATTTCTTCATGGATATATTGTACATGAGTACCTCATCATGCCTAGTTACTGGGACTCATACTGTGGACATGCCACTTCTATTTTGGCTCCTAGCTTCACTTGAGGGGGGGTGTTAGAGTAGGTATTTACCTTAGCTCATGTTCACCCGAGTACATTATTGTATTTATCCTCACCCACTTATGTGTGTGGATATTTAGTTTTATTTATTTAGATATTAGGAGATATTATCTAGTTGTTAAGTATAGTTATTTCCTTGATCTATAGTATTGACAAGTTCTTTCCCAAATATATGGTATTGACTAGATCCTTGATCTCTAGTTCTCTCATAAATCTATGGACTTGACTAGTTATTTGATGACTTGTTCTTTCCATGATTTATGGATTGATCTATGACCCTTATTGGTTCTTAGATTGTTATTCCTTGCCTATATAAGCAAGCCCCATTCTCATTGTATTTCATTGAGTTCCATAATAATATATGATATTGCTGTTAATTTGTTTGCAAAGGTTTATGTAAAGTTATTCTGGAAAATTGCTTTCATCTTATTGATCGTGATGTTTGATTAGCATTTGTGTTCTTGGCTTGGCATGATCTGGTTATCGTTCCTTTTAGGTGTTAGATTTAGGGGCTTCTTTCCATGTCACCCCACATAGACACTACTTTACTAATTTTGTTTACGGTGATTTTAGACATGGATACCTTGGTGATGATGAACCATGTAGCATAGTAGGGAAAGGATGTGTTCAGGTGAAAATGTAGAATGGGAACACATGGCTACTTAAGGACATTAGGCATGTGCCTAAGTTGAGGTGGAACTTGATATCAGAGGGAAAACTGGATAGTGATGGTTGTACGGTTAGTTTTACAGCGGATTATTGGAAGTTTACTAAGGTAGATCTTGTGGTTGCAAGATGTAAGAAAATTGGTAAGTGGTGCTGGTTATTGCAATTTAGTTGTTGCTGATGGAGACGTAACTTTGTGGCACCAGAGACTCGGTCATATGAGTCAAAAGGGCATGCAGATTATAAAGGACAGTTTCCTAGATTAAAAGAGTTAGATTTGGAATTCTATAAGGACCGTGTGTTTATGGGAAACGAGAGGATGTGAGATTCCTTAAGGTTGGACCTACCAGGGAAGGAGGGTAAGTTGGAGTTAGTGCATACAAATGTATGGGGCCACTAAGGTAAACCCTATTGGTGGTTCATGTTATTATGTCTCTTTCATTGATGATGCAAGTAGAAAAGTTTGGGTATATTGCATTATAAATAAATATGATGTGTTTGAAAATTTAAAAATATGGAAAGCCTTGGTTGAGAATGAAACAGTCTAAAGTTGAAATGTCTCGAATTCGGATAATGGAGGGAAATATTGCAGCAATAAATTTATTGATTATTGTTCGGTAAATGGGATCCACAGTGCAAAGAATAGTTCCAAGTGCTCCACAGAAAATGGAGTGTCATAGAGAATCAACAGGACAATCATGGAGCATGCTAGGTGTATGAGGTTACATGCGGGGTTGCCACTCATGTTTTGGGAAGAAGCGGTAAGCACAGTTGTTTATATGATTAATAGAGGACCCTCTATGGCTTTGGATGGAGGTATACCTAAGGAGGCTTTTTCTGGTAAGAAAATTAATTACTCATTTATTAAAGTATTTGGATGTGAGGTATTTGTTCACATTGATAAATATGATAGGACCAAGTTAGAGGATACATTTGAGAAATGCACCTTTGTTGGATATGGTGAAGATGATTTTGGTTTCCGTGTTTAGAGTCTTAAAGATAAGAAAATATTTCGGTCTAGAGATATTATCTTTAATGAAAAATTCATGTATAAAGATCAGTTACAAGAACAAAAAGAGGAATCAAAGAAATAATACACAGTGTTAGAGGACATTGTGGACAACAAGGTGTCCAAGGTTCCGTTCAGTACAACATGTTCGGCATAGCCAGCCTGTACCTACTCATCAAGAGCCCCAAAATCCTGTGGTGAGAAGGTCTTCTAGGGTAAGAAGGGAACCTAAACATTTTACTCCATCTTTGAATTATTTATTACTCACTAACAATGGAGAGACAAAGTTCTTTGAGGAAGCAGTGCAGGTGGATGCTAGGAAGAAGTGGGAGTAGGCCATGGATGAAGAGCATATATCTCTTATGGAAAACTAGACTTGGGATTTGGTGGAGCTACTCGAGGGCAAGAGAGCATTGCATAATAAGTGGGTGTATAGAATCAAAGAGGAAGATGGAGGTAGGAAAAGATACAAGGCCCGGTTGGTGGTCAAGGGATTTGCACAGAAGAAAGGTATAAACTTTGATGAAATTTTTTCTCCTATTGTTAAAATGAATTCTATTAGGATTTTTCTTGGTTTAGTTGTAGTAGAAGACTTGTACTTAGAATAGTTGGATGTGAAGACTAAATTCCTTCCTAAAATAAGCTCCACGGCGAAAGGTACATGAAGTTTGACATTTTTATGCGGAGCAAGGTTACTCCGTGTGTTACTCGAGACCATTACATGTACATCAAGAAGTTTCTTGATGGTAGTTATATTATTCGGTGCACATATGTAGATGATATGCTTATTGCAGGGAAGAACATGCAGGAAATAAAGATACTCAAAAATAGCTATAGTAGGTGACTCCTTTGCTATGAAGGATTTGGGGCGGAAAAACAATTCCTTGGTATGAGAATAACTCAGAACATAAAGGAAAGGAAGCTAGTATTATCTCAAGAAGAGTACATAAAGAAGGTCTTAGAGAGGTTTAGTATGCAGGATGCTAAACCGGTTGGTACTCCTTTGGCAGGTCACTTTAAATTATCAAAGGAGCAAAGTCCCAAGATTGAGGAGGATAGAATCTAGATCTCAAGGTACTGTACTCACTCATCAGTAGTTGGTAGCTTGATGTATGCTATGGTATGCACTAGGCCTGACATTTCCCATGTAGTGGGAGTAGTGAGCAGGTTTATGAGTGATCTAGGTAGAGAGCACTAGCAGGTAGTAAATTAGATCCTTCGGTATTTGAGAGGGACCATGGGAGCAACATTTTGTTTCGGTGGATCAGAAAATACATTATGTGGCTATGTAGATTTGGACATGGAAGGATATTTGGAAAGCAGGAGGATCATGACAAGTTATGTATTTATTATTGGTGATACAGTGGGGAGTTGGATTTCACGGTTACAAAAGGTTATGGGTTTGTCAACCACAGAGGCTGAGTATGTTACTACCATAGAGGCAAGCAAGGAGATGATCCGCTACAATAGTTACTTGATGAGTTCGGTCATAAGCAGGAAGTTGGGAGACTACACAATGATAGTCAAAGTGTTATTCATTGGTGAAGAACTCCTCTTTCCAGTCTAGGAAAAAGCACATTTAGCTAAGATATAATTTCATCAGGGAAGCTTTGAAAGAAGATAAGTTAAAGTTGGAAAAGATTCATACCAGTCAGAATCCTATGGATATGATGACCAAGGTGGTCATAAGGGATAAGTTGAAGTTGTGTTCAACTTTGATTGGCCTTCATTAATAATAGTGAAGGGTTGAGAACTTTTCTCAGTGGAAACAGTCTCCAAGTGGGATATTGTTGGGGTATGGAGCCTATTTTTGGTCTTCTCGAATCAGTGTTAAAGTGTTAGAGCTCGAATGGTTAAGTTTGGAGACTTCAAGATCATTCTGTAGTCGTCTGTTGTGACGTTGTTGTGTCGTCGATGTTAATATGTTGTTAATTGGTTGTTAACGTCATGACTATTTTTCTAGCCATGGGAAGTTGAAAGGTCATGAATTTCAAACTTCTAGGGTCAGCTTTAGGACTTCTTAAAGGATTTTAATCCTATAAATAGAAGTGTTAGGGTATCTTGTAGATATCTTGAGTGTTCAAGAGGTCTTGAGTCTTAATGATCAAGAGGTGATCAAGAGTGATCAAGGTTAAGCAATTGGGTGTCAATTGTGGTTTAGATGTGGTTTAGCATCTTTGGAATTCTGTTGTGAGTTCATAACTGAGAGAAGATAGTGAAAGTTTTTGTAATCTTGTTGATAATAAAATCTAAGCAAGTTCTTGGTGGACATAACCCACATTGGGTGAGCCATGTTAAATCTCGTCTTGTCTTCTTTTGTGCATTATTTTTTTATGTTGTTATATTTTTGCAAGTATAATTTTGCGATATAGTTTCTTAATGATGTGGTTTGAGGAATTGTTTCCGCATATTTTTTCTCTAATTTATAACAATGTTTGGGCCCGTGGGTTCGCTAGTGATTTTTTCCAATTTTGACAGTTAGTTAATTTTTGAGCCCGAAATGAAGTAAAACTTCAGAGGGCCATAAATTTTGATTAGGAGCTCATTTTTTGGCAAATGAGGACTTTATCGGAATGTCTTGATGTCCTCTTTGCAAAAGGATCTCAAAATTTTGAAGGGTCAATTTTGATAAAACGTTTTGCAGGATTCTAAGATGAAAAATGGTATTTTTAACTTATAAATTTTTGTTCAAATTCGACATTCTTCCATTCTCAACATGTCAACAAGACATGGAGGATTCCTCTTGGGATAATTTTAGGATTGATTGCAAGATATAACTTGTTAGATTTATTCGTGTTCAAAATTTACCAATGATTACACAACAAAAAGCCTGCAACTTCGCCTTTACTCGATTTGAAGAGTTCTTTATAAATTCTCTTAAGTGTTTTAGTTTAGTTTGTGGATCATTTTGATCTCATTAAGTCCAATTAAATATTTCATTTGTATCTTATTTATTTTCAAGGTTGTTTTGGACATTTGATAAAAAGGAATTTGCAAAGCATACAAAGTGCAAGTAAAATGAAGTTTATACATTTCAAGAACAGAGATTAAACTATCTCTTTTTCCATGCAATAAAAACATTTAGCTTATTCCATGCTATTTTTAAATAGTTTTATTTCCTTCAATCAAATGATAGAGACAAGAATGCAACTTCTATTTTTTTTCAAAATTAAACATTTCAAATGAGATAGAGCAGTGCAATATTTCTTCATACGTGCTTCCTTTTCACTTTTACAAACAGAGGTTTCCTACTGTATATTAAACACATATTTCCAATGGAAATAAGATCATATGAACAAGGAAAAACACTTCTATTAATTCAAAGGAATATCTTACAAATTCTTTCCCATTTATTTTCAAAATACAACATACCAAATGCATATCTTTCTTTTCTGTTCACAGAACTGAATACAAGATATATTCTTCCATAATCAATTACAACTTTCATAGCTAAAACAAAGTATTATTTCAAACACAATAATATATAAAATCATCCACTTCAAACTAAGAAAGGTTTAAAAAGTAGTTTCATAAGGTACTATTAGAACTTTGTCTTCTTCCTCAATTTTAAGAACATGTAACATAAAATTCCTCCATTTTCTTTAATTCAATTTGATCACAACAAAATAGTGGGAAAGGAAATTCTCTTCACCCAACAAAGACATCCAATGAAGAGGAGAATTCTCCTTATTCATAGGTCCCAAATCCCCAACCACAATGCAATAGAAAATGTGTTTCACTCATGGCAATAATAGGATTCCACAAAACACATGCAAATTTTACATTTAAAATAGATTCCAAATAGAATGTAGTTTTCAACCATATTAAAAAATCACTAGCAACACTCAATATTCATCATACAAGCCAAAGGAGCAAGAAAGTATGGGGATGTTACTTATGCCTCCCAAGGAAATGGGTATCACCACCGAGAACAACTACAATATATATATAATTTATCATGTGAAATCTTGGACATGCCCTTATTCCTCCCCCAAGTACCCCTTATTCCTCCCATTTCCTTATGCCTCCCAACCTCTTATGGCACCCCATAATAAGGAGTAAAGAAATGAAAGCTATTTCTTTTACAAGGTGGAACCCAAATCCCAACTCCTCCACACTTATAATTCCCTAATACACTTATTCCTAACACAAAATACCCCATAGTCTTCTCCTACACCATTCCTCTACCCAAAATAAAAGAAGAGAATTTCAAGAGCAAAGATTTACATAAGCATTCCATAATGAAGAGGATTTTTTCCAAGTCTTACCTCTCAACATGGAGTTTTCCAAGTTCAAAAGATCCTCAAATCAACAAAACACAAGCATGTAAAAAATCTGCAAACTTTCTCCAAAAGCAAGAGCTCAAAACAACAAAATAATTCACCCCAAATGAAGTTTGAAAAAGTGATGCAGCCCCAAAAAAAGCCAAATAAATTCAAATATATAGAGAGGAAGAGAAGAGGATGAGGTGGATCCAAGTGGATGCCACATCACACATCCTCAACTCCAACACATAAGTCAACTTCAATCTCCAAGGCATAATAAATAAGTAGGTGAATAATATGATAGTTTTACTTACACACTCAAATCAAGCCCACACCCCATAAGGACTGAAATTAAAAACATGTAAGAAAGTACAATTACAACTTACAACTTGACTTACAAAATGCATAATGAAGACTAATTTTAACTCTCCAACCATAGGTAAGGTTGGTATGAAAATTTAAGAGGTATGGGAAAAGTTTAACTTGTCCCACAAGCCTCCAAAATCAGCCTCCAAGGACAAATTCGAATTTCAAAGAAGATGAAGTGTTTCATACTCCAAAATTTACTTACACATCTCTTACACATACTTACACATTACTTACACATATCTTACAACATTTAATACAAGAGCCAATAACTCCAATAATTACTTTCTTATGTCCTAATTTGATTAATTAATTTTTAACAATATGATTACTCACATTAATTTACCACAATTAATAAATAATGAAAGGGGTAAACACATCACTTAATAAACACATACAAACATTAATAAAAAGGAACCAAATAAATAAATACACATAACCCTTGGTCACATTTAAAGGTGATCCCCCATGGGAATCCCTAACACAATCAAACACACACAAACAAATACAAGTTACCATGGTGACCTTGTTGAATTCATCTAGAATTCCAATGTGGTTGGTCTCAATCCCCTGATGTTTGTTGTGATAATTTAACCTATAAAACACAAATACCTCCTTCGGCCTCATGGCCACATCAGAACATCCAATATAAATATAAATATAATTCTAACATCATCTATATATATATGAATCACAACAACATCTAGGCAAACAACAATATCATTTGCAATTTTATCAACAACTATATCATCATCAAATTAATTCCATTTTCTAGGTCTACTCAATATATCCAAATATCACATGTCCGAACAACATCCATAAATATAACCATGTCAACAATATATCATCCTCAATATATAAAATGTCTCTAATAATCATCATGCATCATATATGAATCAAAGTCAACAATAATCCATAATCTACATCTAACACCATACTAAATCAAAACTATAATAATGTCCATAATATAGTCAATAAGTATCATGATCAATATCAAAAGTGTCGAAGGGAAGTGGGCACTACATCCCCTCCCCTTAGACTTGACTTCCTCCTGGAAGTCACTTGGAAAGAGAGATAGGAACAAATGCAATAGAAAAAGGATCACTCCCATTATGGGATTGCTTTCTTCAAACAAGTGTGGGTCCACAGAACCCAAGTTTGGTCCAATGCAATTCAACAAGAAGAAGGGAGATTGTAAGGGATGAGTTCTAAACTTTTTACATGCAAGGCTATAAACATTTAAATCTAGAGAGTAACTTTACGCTATCAACCAAGATACAACACATAACAATATAACATGAAGAGTTCAAAAGATTCTTAAGAGTAACCACCAAGTAGAGGAATAATAAGGATAATTCCATGAGTTTGAGAAATACCACATAGTTTCCCATGGAACACAACATACTACAATAACAAAATTTAAGGTTTCCACTAAGTTTAAGTTATGCTTTCATAGTTCGTTGTTTAGACAAGGCTAGAAGAATCAACCATGGAAAAAATTTTGTATGAGAGACATGTCTACTCAAGGTCCCACAATTTGAGGATCACACAGATGAGGTTAATCAACAAGGAAGGACACCTAAATCAAAAAACATTTAAAATCAAGGAACTATTCAAGGAAATCACTTCTATAACTCGAGAGGGTATAATTAACTTTTCATGGTAATACTAAGCAAAGTCAAGACCACAAGTTTTCCTAAACCCTGACTTACACACTAAAAAAATATCAAAGACACAACACTAACAAATTAGAGACATCAAACATTTAGTAAACAACTCCACTAGCAGCTAACATAACAATGCAAGAAGCACCATACACTATAACACAATGGGATTTATTTATCTTATTTCCTGCTCAAGCTCAGAATAACCATAAAGAGAGCACAAGAAACACCAAGGAGCACTCAAGATAGCTAGGGAGAAGAACAAGTAACAAGGGGGTCCAACTACAATCCAAGGTGCATCGTGACAAAAGTGAATAACATCATCTTGCACTTTCCATCCTAATGGAAAAGGGGCAACAATAACAAGGTGACACAAGAAAATATGAAGAAAAGAAGACTTCCCAAAGTTATTTTATATCCTTAACATATGTTTCCTTAAAATTACAATAACTTAGGTCTCCAAGGACAAGACAACATGCAAGGAGGTTGCTTCTTAAACAAGAGATAAGTCTCAATCCAAAAAGACCACAACTCACACTCATCAAGCTATGGGATGATAAGGGTATGATGACCCAAAACTCCACAAAGAAAGGCACATACATCTATGAACAAGAAAGTACTAAGCAACTAGAACACATTACTATCCACCAGGTGTTTCACAATTCTGGTAGGCGACAAAACTACAGGTTCAACTATACATTGCACTCAATACACATAAATATTACTTATTTTATAACTCAACTAATTAATTAAAAAGTGTAGTTTCATTTTCTAAGCACATTCCTTTACAATTTTTCTTAATTAAACTTCCTCCTATTATGACATCACAAGTTTGTGTTATAAGGACCACTAAGGGGGCATGATATCTCGCCATTCTGTAAAGGTGGAAAAGAGAAAAAGTATTTATTTTATTCCTAGGGAGGTAGATGGACAAGTTTTTTCCTTTCTATTCTTCTACATGGTTTTTATTTCTTCTATTAATCTACCAAGGTTAAAGCAAGGACCATTTTCTCTTTCTATGTTCCAGTTTATTTGTTAAGCTTCAAGGCCAAATCTCCTCAATTATAGTTTTATGATGTTTGGGTGATTCAACTTGTCAATTAAAATTTAATGAGAAGGAAGGGTAAACATATCACACTATTAATTTTATGGGAGAGAGAGGTAAATCAACACATCACATTTTTAATTCTAAGGAAACAAGGGACATTCAACATAGAAAACACATTATTAATTTTGTAAGAACTAGGAAAAAATCAACCAACATGGATCACAACAATATTTCAAGATTTTTCCACTAATTACAAGTATCATAAAACATTCCTAGTGGGTTCTACAAGTTCTCAAAATAAGTTACAAGGAAGGCCCATTAAAGAAGCATAATTACTTTTACTTGATCTACTAGGGTTTAACAATGTTTGTTGTTTTGGCAAAAACATTTTACTCACATGATAAGACAAGGAAAGTTTTCAAATCTACACCCATATTACCACATGATACCACCAACCAAGCAAATCAAATGACAAGGAAATATTTTAACTATAAGAACACCACATACTCACTAGAAAGCATCAAATGTAAGTAGACAATCAACTATCTATTCAACATGGCTTTATGACCAAGAGTTACAATTTCACAAGAAGAATCACATTATAAAATACCACCGAGATTAAATTATCAAGGTCTAATTACACTAACATCACCAATGTCATGGTCCAAAAGACTCAAAGCATCCATAAGTGTCTCCACGTAATCCAAAATTAATAGGTCATAGAGTGTTATTCATAGTAACTTAAAAAGTTAAGGAAAGGGTAGACTTATTTATAGGTCAAGAGGGAAAACAAACACACTTAATTTACACACAATACTCGAATGGGATTAATTCTAACCATAATTACCAAGATGCATACAATCCACAAGTCACTACTTTATATAATGAAATAAGGAAATCCTAATAAAACTTAGCATGCCATCAAAGAAAAGCCACTACCAGAACAAAAACTTTTCCACTAACATCCACAACCAACCAAAAGCAATCCGATCCTAACATAATTCATCAACCCACAATTAAACACCTCTACTCTAACAAGGTTCAAGCTCTTATCAGATTGTAAGAGAATCACCACCACCACTAACAGACTACCAACTAGAACACACACACAATGAACTCTCTATCTAGCAAGGTCGAAGTAATGAAAAAAGTCACTCTAAGATCCTAGACACACTCAAGGTTCCATGCATCCAAAACCAAGGCATAACTTAAAGCACCTAAGAAGACATTCAAGACACCAAGGGTGTACCCCCATACGATGAATTGTCACAATACAAACAGCATAGAACCATCTCATCATTAAGCAAGAAGGAATCACATAACGTTTAGCTAAGTAGCCAACAATATCAATGAGCTCTCGAGTCACCAATCAAAATAAAATCCAAGAAATATTAGAAATCAAGGAAAGTGGCTAAGTAGCCGCATTGCAAAGTCTGAAAATTCTCACAAAAAATATAAATAAATAAAAAGCCTCAGAGCTTCTCAAATCAATCATAAAATAAGATGTTGGTCCCTGATAAAATAACACAAGATTACGAATGTAAAATACAAAATTTAACACCACATTCACTTTGCAGCCCTTCATGGCCACCAATAGGGTACTCTGCCTCGAGGTCCACTCTTCTGAGGACACATATGCAGGATTGGTCATAAAAGTGACACCAGACTTAATGTCCTCCTCTACGAGGATATGGTAAAAAATGAAAAACTAACAACCAAACCATCTTTCCTAACCACTGAAGGAAGGAAGCTCTAAACAACTTCTAATTAACTCTTCCCGACCCCAGAACACAACCACTATTGTCCAACCACAAGAATCACACCATACAATTTATCATTCCAACAACTCCAATAAGGAAGGGTCTCAAAAGGGCTTAACGCATCATACAATTAAATCAAGATTTAGGACTTGTAAAACAACACATTTTCAAAGGAGAACCAAGTTTCCACTACACTAGAAGTTCACAAAAATCAATTTAATTTGACATTCTTAGTTACCGGGTTTAGAAAAAATGCCACTAAGCAAGTACAACAATTCAAACAACTTTATTATTTTATTATTATTTTAATTATGGCAAGTTCAATGAACAGAGTAATGTAATATTTCTTCATATATATTTTTTTTTTCAAACAAGGTTGTTTTCTAGATTTAAAAGTGTGCTAGGTTTACAGTTCATGTCTCAAGTTTTCTAGTGTGCCCAAGGGTCCAAGATTTGAACCCACAACTCTGATACCAAGTGTAACACCTACTAAAAACTCCCACTTGAGACCCAAGAACAACCTAGGTTTAGTTAGAAAAATTATGGAATAATATTTTTTTTTAAAAAAAAAATGTTAAAACCAAAGTCTCAAGGATAATTAAATTTAACAAATAAATTTTCCCATTATAAAACAATTACTAATTACAAATTACAAAGAAATAAGTGTAATAAATCCATACCTAGCTCAAATCTCACTAGGTATTAATTTACAAGGTCAAAACATAGGATTAGATTATACATTAAAAATTAAAAGGGTAAATTCTCACTTACTCACTCCCAAAACTCACTTAAAATATTCAACTTGATTTTTCTCACATTTAATGCACTCAAAACTTTTTCTGAAAACATTCCCATTAGATAGGAAATTTCCTCACCTTTCCAGTGATATAAAGAAGTCCTTCTAACTCTTCATATTTCTCAAGTTATGGGCCGGTAGAACTTGGGTGAAAATTTTCCCAAGAGCGGGCCTGCGGGCACTAGGGCTTGGAGAAAATTTTCCCCTTGAGAGAAAAAATTTCACCCAGAGGAGAAAATTGGATGGGCGGAGCAGGGAAGAAAACTTTCCCAGATGTGGGCTGGTGGAGCAGGGAAGGCATTTATCACTTTTTCCCTTTTGGGATAAAGGCGCAATTTACCTCTGCGTGCCCGTGAGCCCATAAGGGGACACGTGTCCCAAAAACTTCGAACCAAAGGGAAGGCGGGTCGCCTGAAGAATTTAAGGTTTTATGATTTTTGCCATAAAGCGATAAAGGGATCAAAATGATCCGATCCTCCTCCAACGCCCAGGTGCCATGTGTCAAGCCCGGATTCGAGCGGGGAAAATGGACTTGCGGGAATCTTTAGCAAATTAAGACTTTTGGGATGAGAAGCGCAAGGTTATAAAGAAACCCACCACTCCATCGAAGCCTAATGATGACCACGTGTGATGCCATTGGCTGCATGTCGGGCGAGAGAATTTTAAGGAAATTTTCCCAAAAAATTTAAAAAGATGTTAAGGGTTAAAAACCACCCGCCCCTCCACTGACGCCTAATGATGACCACGTGGAAACACTTGATTGGGCGGGGGTAGGGGGCCGGGAAAAATTTTACAATTTTTCCAAATTTATTTTAAAAATTCTAAGGCTAAAAAAGCAATCCGCACCCTCTGATGATCCTCCGTCGCGTCATGTGAAATGCGATTCAATTTAGCCACGTGTCGATCAATGATTTTCACGGGCGAGGGAGGCAGGGCCTCGAGGACGAAAAATTTTCCAAATTTTCTTTTTGGGCTTAGATTTTTTTGACCGAAAAAGAAGAAATCGGGCATGGTAGAGAGTGGTGGGAGAATTTTTGTTTTAGCATTTCTTTTCCTGAAGGAAAAAAGTGTAAATGGAAAAATTTTCCCCGCGGGTCCGCTTTAGCGAATATTTTTTTAATTTTGAAGCTTGTGATTAATTTTTTGAGCTCGAAATGAAGTAAAAACTTCATAGGGCCATAACTTTTGATTGGGAGCTCAATTTTGGAAAACAAGACTTTTTGAAAGGTCTCTCAAAACCTCTTTGCACAAGGAACACAAAATTTTTATTTTGATAAATTTGAAGGGTCCATTTTGAGAAAATGTTCTGTAGGCTTCTAAGATGAAAACTGGTATTTTTAACTTATAAATTTTGTTCAAATTTGACATTCTTCCATTCTCAACATGTCAACTAGACATGGAGGATTTCTCTTGGGAGAATGTTAGGATTGATTGCAAGGTATATCTAGTTATATTGATTTATTTGCATTCAAAATTTACCAATGTTTACACAACAAAAATCCTCGAACTTCCCCTTTACTCATTTTGAAGGGTTCTTTAAAAAAATTTCTTGAGTGTTTTAGTTTAGTTTAAGGATCATTTTGATCTCATTAAGTCCAATTAAATATTTGATTTGTCTCTTATAGATTTGCAAGGTTATTTTCAACATTTGATAAAAAGGAATTTCTAAAGTATATAGTGAAGTAAAAATGAAGTTTATACATTTCAAGAATAGAGATTAAACTATCTCTTTTATCATAAAAACATTGAATTTATTCCATGCTAGTTTTAAATAGTTTTCTTTCCTTCAATCAAATGATAGAGAAAAGAATGCAACTTCTATTTTTTCAAAATTAAAATTTTCAAATGAGACAGAAGCGGTATGATATTTCTTCATACGTAATTTCTTTTCAATTTTACAAACATAGGTTTCCTATTGTATATTAAACAAATTTCAATTGAAATAAGACCATATGAAAAATGCAAAACACTTTCATTATTTCAAAATAATCTCTTACAACTTATTTCCCATTTATTTTCAAAATACAACATACAAATTCATATCTTCTTTTTGCTATTCATAGAAATAAATACAAGATATATTCTTCCATAATCAATTACAACTTTCATAGATAAAAATAGTAGTCTTTCCAACACAATAATATCCAATATCATCCATTTGAAAGTGGGAAAGGTTACAAAAGAAGTTTTATAAGGGAATGTCAAAGCTTGTCTTCTTCTTCCTCAATTTCAAATAAAAATACAAATAATCCTCCATTTTCTTTATTAAATTTGATCACAACAAAATAGTGGGAAAAGCAACGCTCTCCACCCAACCAAGACATCCAATGAAGAGGAGAATTTGTCCTTCTTCATTGCCCCTAATCCCCAACCACAATGCAATAGAAAATGTGTTTCAACTCATGGCAACAATAGATTCCACAAAAACATGCAAATGTTACATTTAAAAACACATTCCAAAATAAAATGCAATTTGCAACCATATTCAAAAAATCACAAACAACACTCGAGGCTTCATCATACAAGCCAAAGGAGCAAGAAACTATGGGGATTATGCTTATGCCTCCCAAGGGAAATGGGTATCACCATCTCGAGAACAAACCGGAAAAATATATATCATTTCAAATCCCCGACATGCCCTTATGCCTCCCCAAGTACCCCTTTTCCTCCCATTTTCTTATTCCTCCCCAACCTCTTATGGAACCCCATAACAATTAAAAAAATGCAAGATATTTATTTTACAGGTGGAACCCAAATCCTAACTCCCTCCACACTTATACCTCCCCAAAACACTTATGCCTCCCAAAAATACCCCATAGTCTTCTCCTACACCATTCCTAGGCCATCTACCCAAACACCCCACACACATGCCAAAACACTCGAACAATAAGATTTACACAAATAAAAGAAGAGCATTTCAAGAGCCAAGCTCTTACCTCTCCATAATGGAGTTTGTTCCAAGTTCCAAATACAACAAGCTCTCCAATGCAAAATAACCCAAGAACAACAAAACAAAAATCATGTAAAAATGTTGTAAACTTTCTCCGAAAGCAAGAGCTCAAAACATCAAAAGAATTCACCCCAAATGAGGTGAATCCATGTAAAACATCACAAGCAACCCCAAAACAAACCAATGTAAGAATATGCATTTACTTACACACTCAAATCAAGCCCAAAACATACAATCTTGACTTACAAAAAATGCATAATGAAGGCTAATTTTAACTCTCCAACCATAGGTAAGGTTGGTATGCAAATTTAAGAGGTATGGGACAAGTTTAACTTGTCCCACAAGCCTCCAAAATCAGCCTCCAAGGAAAATTCAAATTACAAAGAAGATGAAGTCTTTCATACTCCAAATTTACTTACACATACATACATACACATCTTAATTACACTTATCTTACAACATTTAATACAAGAGCCAACAACTCCAATAACTACTTTCCTATGTCTCAATTTGATTAATTAATTCTTAACAATATGATTACTCACATTAATTTACCATAATTAATAAATAATGAATGGGGTAAACACATCACTTAGTAAACACATACAAACATCAATAAAAAGGAACCAAAAAAATAAATACACATAACCCTTGGTCATAATTAAAGGTGACCACCCCCATGGAAATCCCTAACACAATAAAAATACACAAACAAATACAAGTTCCCATGGTGACCTTCTTGAATTCATCTTGGATTCCAATGTGGTTGGTCTCCAATCCCCGATGTTTGTTGTGATAATTTAACTACGAAACAACAAATACCTTATTCGGCCTCATGGCCACATTAGAACATCCAATATAATCATAAATATAATTCCAACATCATATATATATATATATATATATATATATATATATATATGAATCACAACAACTTCTAGGGAACATACAATCTCATTTGAAATTTTATGAACAACTATACTATCATCAAATTAATTCCATTTTCTAGTTCTACTCAATATATCCAAATATAACATGTGCGAACAACATCCATAAATATAACCATGTTGGATAGTATATCATCCTTAATATATAAAATGTCTCCGTAATCATCAGGCATCATATATCAATCAGTCAACAATAATCCATGATCGACATCTAACACCATACTAAATCAAAACTATAATAATGTCCATAATATATTTAGCGATATCATGATCAAGATCAAAAGTGTTGAAGGGAAGTGGGCACTAATATATATATATATATATATATATATATTCATACATATTTATGTATATACATACATACATACATACATACATTATATATATATTAAAAATACATTATTTTGTATTTTATAGTGCAGCCCGTTCAACCTCATATGGTTTTGCACAGGATTAAAGAAAGCATCCTAGCCACATTGTAATAAAGTGATGAGGATGGGTGGCCATGGCCAACCCACCCCCTATTTAATACGATGGGGTGGGTCGGTCATGATCACCCACCCCTCATTTTTTTAATTATAGATTGGTGACAAGGGGATTCGCCCCCTACTAAATATTATATATATATAATAAAGATTTTTGTTCAGTTTGTTTTAGTATTTAATTTACAATACATAAATAAATATACATATTATTATATATTTACAGTACATATATTTATAACTATGCAAATATATATATATATATATATATTTATATATTTATTTCCTTTTGTTTGGCTTTATTTTCAAACCATAGCTACGTAGATTCATTTGGATAACTAAATATATAGGAATATATAAATATATATAGTTTATATAAATCTATCTATATTTATGTATGTTAGGTTGTTGGATTTATCATTCTTTATATTTTTAAAAATGCAAGATAGAGAGAGTATATATTTTTAATTCAAAGGTAAGTAAATACCTCCTTTGTTTTTTTCAAAGTTGTATATCTTATAACAACAAGACTTATATCATACTATTTTAGAACTCATTTGGAAGAGGAAAGTAAGTATAAACACAACCAAATATATCCTTTTTTTGTATATGAATATAGGGAAAAATAAGAACTTTTCTAAAGGGGAAGCAACCCATTTACTTCAATACACTTCTAATTCCAAACAAGATAAATTTCAGATTTGAAACAAAATGCAACTATTTGTTTAAGTTGTAGATTTAAAATCGAATACAGATTTTTAAAGAGATACAATTTCAATAAAAAATAGACTCTCGAATACGGTTTCCCAACCATGCAAAAGCAGTTCATAATTAAATAGTACAAATTATTGTTGAATGATCCATTTACAAGGAGCTTAAAATTAAAATGCAAGTATATGAAATCCATCCACTCAAACATGGAGACAACATGATGAAATTTACAAAAACATTCTCCCTTCTTTGTCTTCGACACAATGTAACTCTATCCAAGGCATCAAATTGGAGCTCCTTATTTTCCTCATCTTCAAATAAAAACAGCAAGTAAGGGAACATAGTCAACACTCACCTCCTAACCTTATTCAAATGAGAAGGTCAAGCCAACCTTCTCATTGGCCCCCGAGCCCCAACAATTGAGAAATAATGGATGTATTACAACCATGAAAACTTCACAAAAGGATTCCACAAAACATGTAAATACACAAACTTATAACACATTTAAAAATAAACACAATAATAATATTTACATCTTTCCATAAACACATAGGATTAAAATTAATCCAAAGGAGAAAATAACATGGATTCATCTCCTTATACCTCACAAGTGGGATGAGGTTCCACCCAAAACCTCCAAGTGTACTATAACAACCACATATAACTCCTTTTCTCTCCATTTTCAAAATGTAAAATGATATAAATCCCTTTTACCTTCACATAGGTGGAACACCCTCCCACATTGCCTTGAAAAAATCCTTACATACTCCCTTTAACCTCCACAAGAATCACTACACTTCCCTCTCCCAACACCTTGCTTAAGGCCAAAATTTTCCTAACCCCATACTAAATCACCTACATGCATACAATTTACAAAACAATACACAATAAGAACAAGAACACAAGGTATAGACCCTACCTTTCCATTATAAGCTTCCTCAATATTCAATAAAAAAACTTCAACCTCTTACAAATCCAAGCTAATCTAAGTGCAAGATCCCAAAGTTCCCAAGAAATAAGTCCAGAAAAATCAACAAAATATGCAAGTGTGTAACCAAACAAAGTAACCCCAAAACTCCAAAATAAATCAAAGAAATAAAAAATGTGGAGAGGATGGTGAGGTGCCTCCATGTAGGATTCCACATAACTACTTGTCCAATCCGCTTCATTAAGTCAAACACAAGGACTAAGACTCATAAATGGGTAGGGTGAGCTTATGACACACTCAAATTTTCACTCAATCCTCCACTCCATGCTTCCAAGGACACAATTAAGATGGTAAGTACAAAGGTGAAATTAATTTTCCCTTTTCATTTAATAAATAAATCATGAGTGTTAAATTTGGCCCCTTATATCATATGTATGTTCGGTATGAAGGTTTAAGAGGTATGGGACAAATTTAACTTCTCCCATAAGCTTCCAAAAGTTGGCTCCAAGCCCAAATTAGAGTTTGGGTGATGGTAATGGGTACCCTTCCAAAAATTCAAATCAAATCCAATCAAAATTATGAAGGTAAAAAGGATTATATAACCCAATTAATGCCCACATAGTCATATCCCAACTTAGCATAATCAACATGATTATTTTACTAATCAAGACTCATTAATAAGCAATAATAAAGTGAGAATACATTACAATTAAATACATAACATTCACAACAAAATAAATAAAATTAAAGAGGGAAAATAAACACACAAACCCATGGCCACATATGAGGTCACCCCCTATGGGAACCTCCTAAAAAACTCAACAATAAAATGACAATACACACAAACACAAAGTTGCCAAGGTGGCCTTGTTGCAAACATCCGATATTCTTCCATGGTTAGTATACTAGCCCTTCTTGTTGATGGTGGTACAATTTCCTGTAAACAACCAAAAAATGCCCCTTTGGCCTCAAGGCCATATCAATTACATAAGGCAATAAAACACATACATATCTATCAATTAATATCATTATAGAATGTAGCTAAATCATCATTTATTAGTGTAGGTTATTATTTATCCTTTTATTTATTTATCAAGATAATTCTTACACTTGTGTTATCCCTACACTTGTTGGGTTATCTTTCTTAGGTGTACTAGTTGTGTGGAGTTAGCTTACTAGTCTTTTGGAGTTAACTTAACTACCAGTATCAGTTAGTGGGAGTTCTTCACCACTGATTTAGGTAAGAGTTGCACTTCCCTCCTCCTATATGTATATATTTCTTATTGAATAATTAAAGTCATTATATTGTAACGTATTGAGCATTACGGATTATGATGGATTTCCATATATATGGTATATTAGCTCTTTTGTTTTGGAAATATAATGCAGCGTCTTATTATCATTAGAGATCATGGCTTGGAACAATATTATTATCATTGCTTTCATGGTATCAAAGTGATAAATGATGTAGACATCTATCTCTAAGTTTTTCTTTGTAAGCAAGGGTTTATTATTTTCATATATTTGAAATTTGTTAGCAATTTTTGTAGCATGCAATTTTATGAAAAACAAAGTGTGGAATAGGATTTGGAAGGTGTCAAAACCCTAAAATTGACAGTAACATTGACCATGTTTTAAGACAGTCAAATTTGGGCACGAGATCTATACCCTCCGGGTGCATTCTTGTATCCATTAGATATAAGTGTGTACCTTCCAGATGCATTCTTTTACCCTCTCTGGATATTTTTGTTTTCAATGCGAGTCTTTTATCCACTTGGACGCAGAGATCTGTAGCCTCTTGGTGCATTCTTTTATCCATTGGATATAAGCGTGTACCTTCTAGATGCATTCTTTTACCCTCCAGATATTTCTATTTTGGATGCAATGTTTTATCCATTGGACACAGATCGATACCCTCTGGGTGCATTCTTTTATCCATTGGATATTGGCGTGTACCCTCTGGATGCAATGATTTACCCTCTGGACATTTTAGGTTTTGGGCACGATTTTATCCTTTGGTCGCAAGCATGTATCATGTGGATGCACTCTTTTACCCTTTAGACATTTGGGTGTCATGTGTACCTTTTAAAAAAATATCAGCATTAAAATATTATTTTAATAGCAAAACCTTCTAGAGCTCATAACTTTTGATCTGTAGCTCAGATTAAGGTGATCTTTGTTTTGAAATTGTGTATTTTTTTGAGATCTACACATTGGTGAAATTTTTATACACATATTTAAAATGTAAAAGGTACTATTACTCATTATAATATTTACATGCACTCAATTATAAAGTGCCAAATTCGGGAGGGTGTTGTGATCACTTGTGGACGTAATTTCGGTTGAGCCCAACATCCTAAAATTTTGGGTATTGCATTCTTGTATCTATGGGTGTATACATTTATATCTCTCTTGTTTGTTGAGATATTTTGGATCTATATTTTTGACACTTTTTTTTTGGCATGTTGATAGTCTCTCTTGTGGGGGAGCTATTCTGGTGGAGCCCAATGTTAGTTTTTCAGTGTTCGAGTAGTTGATTTTGACAACTCATACAGATGTGGTGTCACTCTACCCATTCTGCAGTATGGGAGGGTGTGGTGTTGATACTACTTCTTTGGGTTTCATGTCCTTGCCTTGTTACCTTGGCTTTTCTTGGATTGTGGCACTCCTATTTATTTGGATCTCATGTCCACCTTGTTGCCTTGGTTGTTCTTGGATCGTGGCACACCTATTTGTAGCAGTTGATCAAATTATGTTTGGTGTTTTTTTCACTTTTTCGACATCACTCCATTGATAGTCTCCTTGCATGGAGCTATTCTGGTGAAGCCCAATGTCAATTGTTTTTGAGTTATATGATCGAGCAGTGGATTTAGACCATAGTGCACACAACACTACTTCAACATTGTATTATTTTTTAGATTTGAGCTTCTAAGGATATCTTGCGAAATATTTTTCCCTCTCTACTTTGTTATTCCTTGTTTTGGGTACTTTATGGTGTCCAATTTTCCCATTTATTGTATGTGGGTACCTCATAAGGCCTTGTTACCGGACTCACCTTCTTTTCCACCCACCTAAGCTATGCTTACGGGAGGGTGTTAGTTTAGGTTATTATTTATCCTTTTATTTACTTATCAGGATAATTCTTACACTTGTGCTAGCCCTACACTTGTTTGGTTAGCTTGCTTAGGTGTACTAGTTGTGTGCAGTTAGCTTACTAGTTGTGTTGAGTTAGCTTCTCAATTATGTGGAGTTAGCTTACTAGTCTTTTTGAGTTAACTTAACTACCAGTATCAGTTAGTGGGAGTTATTCACCACTGATTTAGGTAGTAGTTGCACTTCCCTCCTCATATATGTACATCTTTCTTATTGAATAATTCAGTCATTCTATTGTAATGTATTGAGCATTATAGATTATGATGGATTTCCATATATCGTATTTTAGCTCTCTTTTTACAAATCTAATGTGGTGTGCTATTATCATTAGAGATCATGGCTTGGAACAATATTCTTATCGTTCCTTTCATCGTCGAGGTTCAACAATTCTATCAATTATTTACAATTTCGAACATTTCAATTCTACCATTTTCACTAACATTAATGAGAACGAATGACTATCCCAATCATCTAAACATAATCAATACATCAAGAATCCAAAGTTTCATTATCTAACAACGTAAAAAAATAGATCATATTCAAGTACCGAAATATCTATCCTTGTCCTCTAGTAGTCCATACAATCCACAAGATCACGAGTCACAACATATCAATAATCAAAATGTCCATAATGCATATCAACATTCTAACAAAATATAATAATAATGTCCATGTCTCTAATCACCAATAATAAAAATTATAGTAAAATAATTTTCAAGGAGGAGTGCACGTTACATGCTCCGGAGAGGGGGATTGGGCTTGAAAAACTTGCTTGTAGTGATTGAAAAATTCCTAGATCATGAGTTTAGATCCTCCAACAAAGATGGATCTACTTTTTGAAAGGAATCCTTGAATTTGAACATTCGAATGAATTTCTTTGAGATGTGGTCCCCACTTTAAGCCAATCTATCGAGCATGAATTTGTGTAGCTCGATCATTATAGTTATTAGTAATTTGGATTTTTATATCTAAGCTCATCAACCCGGAGTTGGAGAGGCTCGGATAAAGGATTTTATTTAAGCGCCACAACCGCCTCCCTAATCATTAGAGGTGGTGGAGTAAGAGAAGAGCCTAATATTGGCCATCTATGACCCAAATATTCTTGAAGTAACCTAATAGTCCTAGTCATAGACTCTTCCCATGACTAAGTCCAATTTGAGAGAAGATGTGATTGATAGTTAAAAAATCAACGTAGCTTAGGTAATAATTTCCATACCCTCTTGATATGATTGAGGATGGACCCATGCTCCATCAGGGTTGTATTGAGGAAATATTGGAGCTTATGAAAAAGGGAAACATGGAATACCAAGTTATGCCAAATCTAATGGGAAGGTGGTTAGAAAGGACCAAATATTGCATCACTTTTATAGTGAAAGAATAAATGTTGTCAAAATAAACAAAAATTGAGTGGAAGACATAGCCCTCTGGAGTCATTTAAGAACCCGATCCGATCCACCTTAATGATTAGACCAAGTTAACTAGGCCTCAAATTTTGGCGGTGTAAGTCATTGATGTCATAAAACATGAATTTGTTACTCATGTAGTATAAGGTGTCTCTTTCTACATCTGTCCATATCATCGGAAGGTTGATGCACTTGTCCATGGGAAACTTAATTATATTCAACTCACCATAAAGGACCTAGTATGCATTAAGGATTTCCTTTCCTATCCACCAAAAATATCTATTATTTTCACTACATCATTCAAAGCATAAATGTTGATGATTCCATAAGGGAGGGTTGAAATATTAAAGAGGGCCAAAATGGCCATAATAGTAGGGTTTGCACCATGATCTATAAAGAGGGCCTCCATTTAAAGTAAAAATAAAGAAATTAAATCTTTATGCCCCATCATGATTAGTAGTAAGAACCAATTTGTCATGCCAAATGGTTTTACTGCACCATTGACAATCGAAAACTTGTGACTTTAACTTCCCGAAATCAAAAACATCACAGGTTCATAGATTCTTGACAAAAATATCTAACATTATATTTGGGATTAGAGTCAGTAAGACCCCTCACATTCCAAGACATGAAATTCATGAAAAACATGAGTCAGGGGCCATACCAATTACATGCAAGACATTCAGGGCATAAAATTGGTTTTGCAATAATTGAACATTATTTTGCTTCTTAAAAATCACATAATTTCATTTTCTGTCATCTTACATACTCAATATTTCATTCTTCCTATGTTCACTCCAAAATATCCATAGATCTATTCAAGTGGCTTGACATGGGATGTCGTGAGGGGCTTCAGGACCTTTTGGATAGGCCCTGTGAATTGGGTGTCAAGAGAAACTAAGATAAAGGAAGTATTGACAAAGGTTGGAAGGGGTTTTTGACTTCTTAAGGACAATTACCTTTTTGGTGTACTAGAGAATTTAGAAAATAAAGCTATATAGTCTTTAAAATCCAGCTCTAGGATGCGACGTAGACCCGAAGTATGTTCCTTAACATCATGTTCTTTATATGGACTATTAAGTCTCTCCTCTTCCTAAGATGGCTTGTTCTTATTTTTATACACTCCATTTTCCCACCCTTCCACTTGTGGAGGTTTAGCAGATCTCAAAAATTGAATTAGAGGATGGGTGATTACGTGGGAAATGAAGAGGACAATATTTTATCTTTTTATCAAAGGCCTCACAATTAAAGTAGGTATTTGTAATATTCATCTAAATAACTCCTTGTGAGTAACGTGTATCACCCATTTGAATCTCCATAAACTCTTTTAATTCTTGTGAGAGGTCAACCTCAACACAAACCCATTTCTAGGGATGGGCACTATAAAATCATTACATCTCAATGAAAACAAATCACTCAATGGAGCATGTGATTTAATTAAATAAGTGTTTGCGAGGGAGTGGAAGGAAGCAAAGTTCATAAAAAATGCAGTTCTTCATCCAGGAGAACAACATATAAGGAGTTTCAAAATAAAAGTTTGTAGAATGTATTAGAATAGTAGGGGCATATGAGGGGCTAGAAAACAAAAATTAAAAGAGAAGACTTTGGTCATGTTTTGAAAAATCTTAAGCTTTGATGGCATGAGTGGCGCATCTTGAGCTAACTCAATATTTGATCATCCTTTCGAAGGGGATTCAAACCCACAAAGTAGCTAATGAGGAAAAAGTGTTCAATCCATTGACATACAACATTAAACTCAAAAAAATTAAAAAGAACGTCAAGAGGAGAGATATTAACTAGTTTAATAATTTTTGGACAAACATCGGGGATGTTTCCTTAGTGGCACCATCATTTTCAAGTCCACTAGCTCAATTATCGACATGAATAGTAGAGCATGAGGTGTAGAGGTCATTAAATACATGACCCTAGAGGGCGAAATCCATAGAACTTAGCAAGAAAAGTAATGTCCCGCAGATGCCAAGGTGGTTGCATTATGACATGCATGTATAAACCCTAACAGAGTCAAAAAAACAAAATTAGATATTAATGATCAATACAAACCATTGAGTGTAAATTTTTTTATTATAACAAAAATGATTAATATAAAATCAATTTTCATAATTTTAATAATATCACATTGATGTAGAATTCTTAAATATATTTCTATGAAAAAATAAATAAATAGGGTTTGAGATGTTTATATTAAATATTTCATATAACTTTTTTATTACAAAGTCGATAATGATTAAGGAGTTCATTCCATTCATTACAATTATTTAATGTAGAAATCTAACGTAAATAATAAAAATAATTGAAGACTCCTTTATTTTTAACTTTTCTATTATGTTGTTTTAGTGAGAATAAAAATTTCATATAAGAATGAAATTTAAAATCAACAATTTGTATTCAAATCTCACACAATTACATTTCATTATCCCTTTCCTTTTAGTTAAATATAATGAAAGTTGTTGAACTTTCTATAATAAATATGTTTAAATTTTCAACACTTTATTATGTAAATTTCTCTCTCATAAATCATGAAGCTTAAATCAATAACCTTTAAATTTGTATTTTTGAGTAAAAGGTGTGTTTGTATGGATGATTTAAGGTATTTTTATCTCGTTTTAAACTAATTGTGATGAATTTTGGATTATCAAAAGAAAAGGTTAATGTAATATCAATTTTCATACTTTTAATAATATCATGAATTCGTGTAGATATCTTAAATATATTAAATATGAAAAAAAAACTCATATAAATAAGATTTTTGATGTTTATATTAAAAATTTAATATAATTTTTTGAATTGTTCAAATTTTAATAATGTTCAAGAAATTCTCACCATTATTTTGAATCAGTTTGATTTAGAAATTTAATTTCAATAATAAAAATAGCTAGGGGACTCCTTCATATATATTTTTCTATTATCTTATTTTTGTGAGAAGAAAAATGTCATATTAAATAAGTTGAAATTTTATACTGATTTTTATGTAAATTTCTCTCCCTGATTACGATGCCTAAATCAATAAACTTAAAAAATATATATTTATAAGTGTTTTTGAGTAAAAGTTTCTTTGTATGAAAGATTTAAGGGATTTTTAATTTCATTTCAAAATAATTGTGTTGATTTTCTTATTATCAAACGAAAAGATTAGTGTAATTTTTTTAATATAGTTTAATTGATTGAAAAGTTTTATAATGATTAAAGAATTCATACCATTGTTTACAATTATTTAATTTTATTTTGGCTACTATACCGCCCTTCAAATTTGGAGTGAAAAGTGTGTATATTGCATAAGGGATGTCTTGGGTAAGTGTTTAACCATTGATCCAAATAGAACACTATATGATTTTCCCACATATGACCGTATTCTGGTTGATATGGATACCTCTATAGATTTCTTGGGTAGTAATTATCTCATAGTTGAGGATTTTACTTGAATCCAAACTATTGACTATGAAGGATTCCCTTTCAGATGCAAGACTTGTTTCTCCGTAGGTTGCTTAGCTAGGGATTGTCATATGGGGAAAAAACATGGTAGAATAGATCTTAGTGATGGATGAACTTTGATCCTAGTCATCTGGTTGTTAAAATCCAACCAGATAGTGTTTTCGAGGAAGAATTTGTGAGAGAATATGATCTTGATACAATTATTATTGAGGCCATTATTTCATCCACTCTCATTGGTAAGGCTACACCTCAAGCTGATGTAAAAGAGAAAATTTCCCTTTCATCCTATGACTCGGTTCCATGAGGATAAATAGAATCTTGAAATTATAATCTCGATTCACTTTAAGGAAAATGTAAATTTGAATAATGATGAAGTATGGATTACTATGGGAATAAGAAGAAAAGGAAAACTATTAAAAATCCCCTCAACATGCATTTAAGAATGCATGGGAAAGTGCCTCAAGATAAGATGGTTTTTGTTGTTTTGATGATGTTTGTTTGGTTTCTCTATGTTGTTGGTAGAGACAACCTCTCTTGTTTCTCATTGTTTTATTTTTGTATCCATTTGGAACATCTTGTTACGGGGTATGGGTTCCCTCAATCCACATTTCACTAATCAAAAATTAATAAATAAATGATAAATAAAAATTTAATCTATAAATAATCTTGTCATTTGTGATTTTTCTATTTTCTTGTTTTAGTGAGAAAAAATGTCATATAACAATCAAATTTAAACTAAGTGGTTGAGCGGCGGTAGCTCCGAGTGGCAAAGCGCTGATCACCAATGTTTCCTCGACTCTCATTGGCCATTTTGCCCTCCCAGCGGGGAACCAAGGAGGAAAAACAACGAGAAAAACAGCTGGGAGCCGATTGATAACACCCCCGCCACCACTCTTGGTGGTTGGGGTGATCGTCCGAAGAGCCCGCCTCAACCGCCTCCCTCCTCCATGTTCGTTGCTGCCTTTAGCTCCATGTCTGGAGATTTTTGCTAGTTTTCTGCAAATTTTGCTCAAACTTTTTTTGATTGAAAATCTTCTATCGAAATGATTATGTAACTTGTGCCACTCGTAGCCTTTAATGGCTACTATGATCTCGCATATGGGGTGTGATCTTTTCCACCCGGTTTTGTATGATTAGCATTGTACATTTTTCTCATCATTAATATATGGATATGCTTTTCAATCAAGAATAAAATAAAATTGAACTAAATTTTTTTATTGAAATCTCACACTATTAAAATTTATCATATGTTTCCTTTTCACTTAAATAACATGAAATTTATTTAACTTTGTATATTAAATATGTTGAAATTTTCTACACATTTTAATGTATTTTTTTCTCTCGTAGATTATGAATGCTTAATAAATATCCTTTAAATATTTTTATTTATAAAAAAATTTGTGTAAATGTTTGTTTGTATTAAATACTAAAAATAATTTTATTTCATTTTAAAATAAATGTTTGTAAAATTTTTTATTATCCAACAAAAATAAATATAAAATAAAATATTCATATTTTTAATAATATCATACCGTATTAATTATAATTATAAAATCAGGTCTAGATATCTTTGAAATATTAATAAGAAAAACTATCATATAAATAATATTTGAGATGTTTATATTAATTTTTCATACAGTTTCTTCGATTGAAAAGTTTCGTAATGATTAAAGAACTCTTCAGATTTAGAAAATCGATCTGCATAATTCCACTTATTGGAGTCTACTACATTTGTATTTCTATCATCTTATTTAGTGAGAATAAAATTTTCATAACAATAAAATTTAGAATTAACTATTTTTATTGAAATCTAAAACTATTAGATTCCATTATCCCTTTCACTTACATAGTATTCTCCAAAGTATATATTTAATTTAATATGTCTAAAACAAGAGGTTATTGTTTCATTTTTCCCAATAGATATGTAACACCCACTAATACACACACATAAAACACATAAAAACAAAATGGACAACTTTTTTTTTTACTTTACTTGAAAGATATAACAACACACACGAGACAACTTACAATAATGCGAGTAGTTTTTTTTTTTTTTTACTTGTTTGAAACATAGCACAACACAACAGGTGGTCACAATGGCTACAAATAGCTCCATGAACAATTGGACACAATGATGACCACACAAACCGTAAGGAAACACTCAACACTCATCAAGGACAGTTCACTTTTCTCTTGACAAGGCACCACAAAAAAAGACCAACCCATAATACCTAGTTACAGATTCAAGAAACTCCATGGAAAAATCCTTTAAGGTTATGTATTCACTAAAATAGTCTTTCAAGGCCTGACTTTGTGGTCTAGAAGATTCATGTTATGATTCATACAATTCTTCTTATAGGGCTAGATTTATTTTCTTTTATACTATTGAGTAACTAGCTTAAGATCATCTCTAATATGACATTTACTCGTTTAAATGTTTACAAACAAGGAGTTAATCAAATCCACAAGGCTATCTATCCGAACCCACACTACTGAAACTTGTTTCATACCTCCATTGCATAAGGAGGCAAGCGTAAGCTCAAAAGAAGTGGAGTATCGTTTAGGTTCGAACCCTAATCTTCTTTGTTCAAGGATTAAAATTTTATCATAACTTAGAATTTTTTTACAAAGAACTATAACAGCGGCTAGAGAAAGAATGCCAATTTATTTCATTATGATCTAATTAGTTATTAACCGGTCTTTCAAAGAAACTTAAGAGTTAAACTGGATTTGGGTAAAAGCTTCATTTAGCAATCATCTTGATTAAGTTCGACAAAGGATACACATGGGGTTCCTAAAATGGAAGTACAAAACTTAAGGTTTCACAAAAATGAGAATAAAGTTTAATCCGTAGTTAAGGTTAACGAGGGTAGGTTTCTTTACACTGGTAGAAAACTCATTTCGTTCCAAATTAAGATTCTTAAATTTCTCAACAAGAACCCAATTTCATTGTTATTTTATTTATTGAATTATCTATGAATTCATTTTGTTTTATTTTTGTTTAACTTTAGAAGAAGGATTTTCACTCCCTAAAATATACAAAGGATTGCACTTGATGTCAAGACCATGGAGGTTATTAAAGCATGAGAGTTTTATAACTCGAAAACAGAAACTGCCATTGCTAAACGGGAGAAAAAAACATGGTTACAACACTTCTATTCATCATGGCACACATAACAAAGGCACCAAAAGAATCGATAGAACTTGACTGAGAACTAGAAGGTAACAAGTTGGTCAAGCCATGCTATGACATTTTTATGACTGATAACTAATATTACTACAAGAATACTCATATCAATGTAAAGATTGAATATTATTTCTCACAAAGATAAATTACAAGTTTAACTACAAAAGGACAAGACAACTTCATCTCACAATTACCGAACAATCCAAGGAAAGAGGCCTTCCAAACTCCTTTACAAGCACCATTACAAGATTACAACACATTTGACATTTGTACAAGAAACTTCATAAATCAATCCGATGAAACCTTTACAACTCTTTCCTTTTATCTACTCGCATAATCCATCTGCACAAGTATAACTCAAGTTAGTTCACGAGAACTGAGCATGCTAAGACTACCCACTACAACAGTAAGCTACCATTTAACAATACCATGAAAGGAATGTTCTAAAAACAAGAATGGATCAAAGCACAAACCACTAATCAAAATTATTCACATGAGATAAAATATTTTCACCTGCCTACAAGGAGGAGGTCAAACATTCTAGTAAGACGATATCTCAAATAATCAAGTCAAGACCTTATTGGTTAGGAACAAAGGGTCAAGAGTATTGAGATTTCAATCATGTAATCCTATGGATTGCGTGATTGAAATCTAATACTCAATCCATCCATCTCAAAATAAAAACTTGAGAAGTCACAACCATACTAGTTACGATCAATGATATGAAACAAAACAAAGTTATCTGATCCTTCTAGGAGGGAGGTTTCATAGCAATATGGGTCTGTAACCCCCAAAAAGGAAAAAAATTATAGTTTCAGTTTTAACCAAGAAGTTTACCACCTCCTTCTTATAGGATCTCTTAAAAATTAGTACTTGTTAACATAATCGAGACCACTCTTCCAATACATTTGAAAGAGTCACACAAAATTCATTAATCTTAACAACAAATCCATCATAATCGTCAACTTATCTATAATATGAAAGACAACACCCAAATGCCAATAATAATTTTAACAAAAATTCCGATGTAATCCAAAAATGTGTTCATATATATGCAATTGTTTAGCAATTTTTACTTACTTCATAATTTCATTTGCACATGGTAAATACAACCAATCAATCTTTCCGAGAAACTAAAATTACTTATCAAAACAATAGTCAAACACTACTTGATAACCGCCCTTCCATTGTCAATTGCTAATGGCCAAATTATCAAAACACATCACTCCAAGGTTAAGAAGAAGTGTTGGTTCCAACCCTCAATCAAGGAATAATAAATAGTTTTGAACCTTTATTACTTTTATTTTTTTCCTTTCAGATTATCATTCATATCATCCTACAGTCGATGTCCACAATAGTTTTCTAACGCACTTGGAAATGGTCTCTAGACCATATAATTTATTTATTAACATATACAACCCATACGTCCATGCAATTAAATCCACATCAAAACCATAAAACCCAACATGACTGTGCTATGGTAGAAAGCATACGATAACACAAACCGACATATAACTTATCCAATTTCCTACGATACCCATTATGGGGTTTAGAGTAAAACGTCCTCAACTCAGATATCAAGAATCAACCTCAACCAAGTTAGCTGCAAAAATCAAAATGGTATTCATGAACGGAAGTAGAAAATGCCCCTTTATTGTGCCAGGACATATCTCACACCCATAAGGATTCTGGGTGGTATCTAGGATCTATATCATTTTCCCATAATACTTAAAACAGAAAACCTAAATATTAATTGAATTGTCCTAATATAATTGAGTATTCATAATAGTAACTAGCTCAGGACCAAGAAGGGAAAAGCGTGTTTACACAACCATGAATAACAGTATTATAGTAAACCATAAGGATCATATTTTTACACACATTAGAATCTCAGTCACAAACATTACACACATTATTTGCGAATTATTCTTTATGCAAATATAAAATGAACTTAGATTTAGGAGGAAAGGAGATTGTCTCAAGCAAGCAAAGTCAATAAAAACAAGAGGTTTGGGTGAAGAAAGGAAGGATAGCCAGTACACCCAAGGTGATTAAAACAACCACAATCCCATTCAATACACCTTTGCAGGAAGGAGAAACATTCTTTTCATGCAATTATAAAAGATAGCTAAACATTTGCAATGGTAAGACTTAGCATGCCTGATTGGAGCTTCCTCAATGCAGCCACGTCGAACTAGGGCTCCAACAGCTACAACACATTCTAAAATTCATTTTCCTCAGCACGTTGATCTCTCCTATAGGCTTCATGGAAACACCTTGGCACATTCAGGGAGAGGGCGGCCAGGACAGGAGCTCAAACCTGTGACTTGCATTTGTTGGGAGTTTCAACACTCATCTTTCCACAACCTCCAGTCAGTGAGCCTCCACATTACCTAACACAGATTTAAGTGAAGGAAGATGTGAAACAAAGCAATCAAATTTACCAGGAAGTTCAAATCCCCCTTTATTTCAACAAAACTTAAATAGAGAAGGTCCAAGTGACTTGCAAAGACACGCGCCCCCAAGATTGGCACAAGTCAGACCAAAAGCATGAAAATATCTATTCATTAAGAACATTAATGAATGGTAGCAGGCCACCAAACACCATACCTTCACCAAAACATACCCAAGATCCTTTTGTAGAAGGAAACAAGCCAACATCCAATCAGCAATTAGTTTCATTTGATGATAGCCACGTGACCAGAGCTAGGTCACGATTAGAGTGGTAAGGGGGGGTAGGTGGTAGTTGAAAGGATTAAGTTGAGTATTGAAAGTATTCTCCCCACCAAATCTTGTGCCACACACACACACCTCCCTACGCATGCACACGATGGAAACCAAAGAAGACAGAAACCAACACCCACGCCAACAAAGTTAGTTAACAACAAGGACATACACACTAGCATGGTGGAGAGAGTAGAAACACAATCATATTTTTCTTTAATTAATTGATTAAAACCCCACACAAGTAGTCCTAATTGTCCCAAGGAAGAAGACAACGGGTTAAAGTTCAAAAGTGAATACGGATTAATGACTGTCCATGGCACCATGACGTGGAGATCCCTTCCTCCGCGTGGAATGAAGTTCGGCCTACGGGAGCAACTTGAACAATACAACAACATGACAGAGAGATAATCAATGTTAATAATGATTACAAATGACAATGAAATATAATAATAATAATATGAAATAATGGCCGATCAACACATAACTTAATAATATCATTATTATCATTATTTTATTTTATTTTATTATATATATATATATATATATTTTTTATAAAACTTACAACTTAAAAAAATTATAATTCATCATAATAATGACGGAAAGTCAAGATTAAGAATCTGAGAACATGATTTTCCTTTAATAGGGAGATCATAAAGGACGTTGCAGGGGTCAGCAACAGAAAACATTGACCATGAAACAAGCGGGCATGACGTAGACGGAGAAAGCTGATTATTCGTTGTACAAAGGTGAAGCCCACCAAAGGTCGAAGCTTCTTGGCGTTCGTTTCCACGCTTAGCAACACGGTTGCAAGAATGAACAGTGTAATGATGAACATGGCATTACAAGATATTTAAATATGACTCATTGGTATTAATATTATCATCCTTTATAATTATGTGAGTTTTATTTTATTATTATTTAGTGCATTAAATTTTATATATATTATGTGTCAAGTTAATAGGTTTTCTTTTTGAAAATTAAATGTGTTTTTAATGTTTGTGTAAATGAATTATTTATATTTTTATATGAGACACAATAATATAATTTTTAAATCATTATTTCTATGATTCATTATTTGAGTAATTTTGTAAAGATAGTACAATTTTTTGTTTTTTTTTTTTTGGATGAAAAAATATCTTATATTATATTAATTCAATACGATACAAGATAACTTTCAAAAATAAAGAGGGTGGCATGAGAGCAATCCCTATAACCACAAACAAAGATAGATCAAGCCTAGAAGGATAAAGGAAAAACTAGGCCGATCTAGAAGAATACAAAAACTAGATATTGGTTAGAAGAAAACAAAAATGAGGTCATGCAAGCTGCAACAAACATGTCCGAAGGGGGCAGATCATAATCATATGGCTTGCTCGAGCTAGGTAAATATTTTCCAGTGTTCAGGTGCTCCCAGCCAACATCAATTTCTTCTTTCGGATCCTTCTCTCTGTGAGTGCAAATGGCGATGCCGAGATTAGTGAAGTTTTTTGAAGATGGTGGTAACGGGGTTAGGTTCCAACCATTAGTAGTGTGTGGCACAGTGGTAAGAGGAGAGACCCATACATGCTAGTGAGGTGGTGATCCCCAACCTTGCTCACAATCTGGTGAAGGACTTCTATGTTGGTGAGGTATCAACAATCCCCACCACAACAATGAGGCGGTGAGTAACTTTGTAGGTGTAGAGGGCCGAGGGCATCGAGCTTGGATGAAATCACTTTGTTGTGAATGGCTACATAGACTACCAAGGGCCAAATGTGGGGAGTGACTTGTTAGAGATGGTGGCACATGGGAAACATTACACGGGGCTTCCCCGGTTTCACATCAAGGTCTTGAGGTGGTCCACCTCTAGAGAAATCTTATTTTCCTTGACTTGTATCTCAGTAAGATTTTTAGAGATCAATGTAGATTTTTATAAATGGAAAAATACTAATCAAATGCAGAATTAGTAAATAAAAAATCATTTCTTTCTTTCCATATCCAAAAAATAATTTCCCCTCTAAAAACATACCAAATCTAGGTCAACAAAGGAAGAAGTTTGGGATTGTATTCCAAAAAGATATGCTGCCGTAAAGTAATGCGGTCTTAGGGGAAAAAAAAAAGAGTGAATCTAGATCAAGGCAATCGATCGAGGTTTGGGACAAAACCAAGAAAGGTGCATAATAGTTTCCAAATAACCACAAAATGGGAATTTGGGAGCTGGGATCCGAATTTGAACAAGATGAGCCCCGATAGGAAGTCCTTTTGAAAAATAGACTAGAGGAAGTGGTCAATATTGGGCTCCACACAAATAGTCCAAGTATAAATTTTTACTACACGGACAATAAAGGATACTGTTGGCTTTCACCTAGTCTAAACTTTTACTGGAAAAATTTATTTACATATATAATTGATTACTCGAACTATTTTGATTTTTTTTAATGTTATTAAGTAATTTTTAGAGAAATTGTGCATTTTATATAGAACATTTGTTTTGTTTCATTATGCCCGAGACATACTACAATGGTAGTGGAGTGTGCAATGGCATGAGTTGTTCATTTTATGGCCGATTTAGAAAAAAATTTAAACATTAAATAAGAATTAAAATTACCATAGGTAAGAATACAAATTAGTGATATTTTTGTGGGTTTCTAAATCATTCCAAAAAAATTGATTTAAGTTTATTTTTTATCCCAAAATATTTTTGAGCTTTAGGGTTTCCAAAACACTCATGATAAAAATATTTTATATTTGTATAGTTTTTTTAAATGGTAGTTTTTTTGTAATGGTAAACGGTTTTAAAAGAGATCATACCTTCAAGAACAGAGAAGGGCTTAGGATCTAGATGAAACAATATAACCAAAGTGGTTTTTCACCAAGTGGGGACCATACCGCAGTAAAAAATGACTATAAGCCATAATAGTCATTGAAGAACAAAGTCGAGGATAATCTACCACCAAGAAACCAAAAAAAAAAACAACAACAACAAACCCAACAACTTATAGGAAGTAGAAGAACAACATCCAAACTACTTGCTAGTGACATAATTTGCATGAGAGGAACATCCAAACAATAGTAGAGGAACCAAAATCTCTACGTGATGGGAGTGGTTTTTGTGTGTACATATTTCATCTTGTTACGAATTGTATTCCACTCATGAAGAGATTTCTCGTAAAGGAATAAATACTTCCAAATTTGTGATCGGTTGATATGTGCTTCTTGAACAATTGGAATGAGGAGGAACATTATCTTTAGGTGGTACATGTTCTTTTGGTTCAAGTATTTCTAGACCTCCTGTGTTTCACCCCCGGATGAATCCTTATATACATGCTTTGTGATCTCTCTCAAATGAGTTTTAGGGACCAATTCGACATTATATTATTCTTGTGTGTCGAATTAGGGATGCCCTTAGATTCAAAAACTAGATGATCTGAGAGAGCACTTCTCCACCGATTAACCTTCTCATTTTTACGTTTTATTATCTCATAATCAGAAATAGAATTCCCCAAATAAAAACATTGCGTGGATCTAAAAGGCGGACCCTCATAATCCAATGGTTGAATGCAAGTTTGATTTTTCACTTTAAGCTCAATGTGGGCTGGAATATCCTTTAAAGTATCAATATTAACTAAGACTATTGCATAGGTTGTATGTGTAAAATAAGAGGTTTGGGATTCGATTTTAATTATGTTGCCCAAGGTATTGCCTATATATATAAGACAAATATGATCCCAAAATTGAAGGGGTAAGTTGGGTAATCTAATCTAGATTATTTTGCGGGAGAAAGATTTAGTGAGATGGTTGAATGATGGGACCCAAGGTCTTAAAATAAGATACCTTTATTGGAAGACCCAAATTTTTTTACAAATGATTTTCTTATCAACTATGGAAGAAAAAGAAACAATAGAATTCCCTTAAGCACAAGGGTATTGATATAACCTTCCTACTAGAAGCGGGATACAATCATGGAGGACAAAGAGGTTAGGCCAAAGAGTAGAAAATTTTCATATCAAGGCATGGTCTTGGTAGAATGACTTTGTTTCGAGGTATTTACCACCAAAGGTTACACTTTGGGTTGTTCTCAATAGGCCTCATGGTTTTGGTCACCGTCTTCTTTTGCAAAATATCATTGAATGAGTGATGGATGAAAGCCTCGGTTGAAGTAGGAGCTACATGGTTGTGAACAAGGGATAATATTCTTCACAATGGGTTTTTATAATCTCCAACAATAATATTGGGATTTTCCCTACCTTCCTACAAATTTTTGACAACGTTTGAGGTGCTAATGCTAGATCCGACCCCCACAAGAGCTCTAAAGTTACAGGGGAATTTGAGCCGAGGCTCGACATCTAATTATTTCGGGAACATATCTTTAAGGGGAACCACATTCTCGTGAAGGGGTTAAGTTTTCTTGAGTCCTTCCAAATTCCTATCTCTTTGCTTGGTAGCGACTCAAGATCACCGTATCCATATTACATATGCCTAATCCACTGCGTTTTCTCATTTCTCTTCCCATTGCCAAAGATGTTTAGGGTTCGAGGGAGTTGAACCATTAGGATTTGGAACAACTTTTTCATAGTGAGAACGAGTTATTTTTTTAATGAAATGGTAAATTTTTTATTACAATATATTATGTGTGAGGTGAAAATATTTTTATTTTAAAATTAAATATGGAAAATATTAATATTTTTTAAATTATGTAAAAAAATTATTATAAAGGGATCAAAAACCCTATACAAATTGAAAGATAAGCGTCATATCTCATAAGATAAATAAAGTGGATCATGTCATACAAGACCATAAAAAAATAAACATACACCCTAAATCTGAAAGCGAAAGAAAAGACACAAAAGAGAAAGAAAGCCCCCATAGTAAGAAAGTAAAAGTTGCTTGACGACCCATTAAAAGTATTCCTTTATTCAAGAGGGATTCACCATTTGCCACATAAGGTTCATCTTTAGAGGAGAATTAAAGGTTTTGTGTTTCTTTTTTGTTCACAAACATCCATCCTTCTCCCTTATTTGGATCACCATTCTCATCCGAATAAACTATAGAAGAATTTCAAAACCTCCTTATTTTTTGGACTATGAATATTCCTTGGTCTAGGAGGCTAAGGAATAGTGGCTTCCTCCTCTGCAATATGCACCATATTATCCTTAGTTTTATTAACCGAGGCTTGAGGAGAAGAGGTTTTCCTCACATTTTTTCTCTTCATGAAATGTTGAAGTATCCTCTTGACTAACTGATTCATTTTCAATGTCACTATCCATAATGCCTTTGACAACTAAATTCTTTGGATTAAAATTATTTTCCAAGAGACTCTACTCTTAATTTTTTTATCAATATTGCAATCATAGGCCAAATATACAAGAGAAAAACAAGTTATACATCTTCAATGAAATATTTCAGAATCTAGATTTGTTTTCCAAATTCTCTCCTTAACTTTAAGCTCCATTGTAGTAAGAAAGTCCATAGTCTTTTCCATATCCACTAGTATACGGGCATATGTACTCGATCCAAAACTCATTTTTGGGATCTATAGCTAACAATTTTCCCAAAGCATTACCAATAGCAATAAACCTATCTTTCCCATAGAAATGTAGAGGAAAATAAGGTAGTCTTATCTAGACAGTCTCACAAGAGTAAAGGTTTATTTTAAGGTTTTGAAAAGAGGGAAACATGGCTTCATCAATAGGAAATGAGACAGAATTCCCGTATTTTTCTAAAAATTTCCTCCTTATTATAGGGTTTTTCAAAAATAGCTATTAAAAATTTATGAGTTAAGTGATAAATATTGATTGTACCTTCTTTGAGAGGGCGTCATTGTTCCAATTGGGGGTAAATAGTTTTAATGTTTATATAAATGAATTATTTATTTTTAATACTATTTATTACATAACATATTTTATATATTATTTAGTTCCCACTTCCCTTTGACAATATTTCACTATGACTTTATTACTGTTGTTTATATACATCGACATTTTGATTATTATATATTGTTCATAGATGATAGAGTATACAAATATTTGGACTATGGATATGTTGTGATTCACATTTTGATTATGATATACAAGATGACACTTTGGTAGACAGTTTGATATATGTTAATTTATATAATTTCAATTTTATACTGACCTCGTTATATTCTCGGATGCGAGTTCATATGTCTACATGTTCGAGTAGAATTATGATCTCATAAATGTTAGAATAAAATTATTCGATATGTTGATAGATGATAAAATTGCTTAGTTTTGGATGACAATTATTGATTTTTATGTATATATTATTTCTCAATGTTGTTGATGTGGTCATGTGATGTTTTGGAGAGGTATTTCTGTTTGTGTTTTTAGGGACATCATATCACTATACATCGAAAGGGGATAGGGGACTAACCACAAAAGAATGTTGTGTGTTTTACAACATGGAAAAATTTGACAATGTGTTTCTAATGAATATGTTGTGTTATTGCATACTTAGTTACGAGGTTCCTCATGGGGGTGACCTCACATGTGTGGCCATGGGGTGTAATGTTTCCTTTCTTTAATTCTGTTTTGTATGTATTTAATTATTGGGAAATTTCAGTCACTTTGTTATCACTTGTTAGTGTGACTTAACTAGCTAATTTAAATTAAATTTTAAACTAAAAGGAAGAGGTGATAAGTGGGTAATAAATAGAGTAGATAGTTCTTGATTTTCTCTTGATGTGGAATGAATTATTTGCATTTAGGTTGTCTGTACACCCCTTTCCTCCCAAACTCGAATTTTGTCTTGTAGGCCACCTTTTGAGACTTGTGGGACAACTTAACCTTGTCCCTCACATCTGAAAATATTATACCAAACATACTTATGTAGTATGGGGCTTATTTTGACCATTTTAATGCATTTTTGAATTTAAAATAGAAACTAATTGTAATTTTCTACTTACCAAAATTAATTTTGTCCTTTAAAGGCATAAAGTGCATGTTGGAGTGTAATGTGTGCATGTCATA